>JBBUKS010169564.1:0-24146 GCA_038050645.1 Hedychium gardnerianum
GCGGGGAGCTGATCGAACCACCTCTAGGAGGGGCCCGAGAGTCTTATTAAGAATACTCGACATTTTATGTTGTCCGAGTATTGATGTAACAGGGCAGCATTCTCGAATTTTACCATATGATCTTCCGGATTGGTAGTTCCTTGATATTCCCCGATCATTAGCGTCCGAAAGTGTCGTGGGAGCACATCTCGGAGAATGTTTTAGAAAACGGAGATCCCGAAGGGGCCTTAGCCTCGTCAAATATGGTGATCTCCTTCTTCTGAGAGTCTGGACACTAAGTCTTCCCAGAGGACTCCGAGGAGGACTCCAACGCTGCTGCCAAACTCAATCGAGAGGGGACCGCCCTCTGGGGAGACTCTACGAGCCACATTGTTCGAAGGCCAAGCTCCAAAGGTGCTCCTATTGATCTGGAAAGGTTCCCCCCAAGGGGAGGCCCCTGCGGTGGGAGTTGCTAGGTTGTCCTTGTAGCACCTCCTGCATAGTGGCGGTCACTAGCTTATTAAAATCTTCTGTTATCATGGAGACGACGTTGGGTGTGTCGGTGTCACTCATCTCGCCGTCCTAGTTCAGGTTTTAACTCAATTTTTCCACAGAAGGCGCCAATTTGATCCCGCCTAGGAACGCTAACGTGTGACTCACCGGTGTGCTGACACGAAAGTTGACTACCGTCGCCTATCTCCAGGCAATCAAAAGAGCTTCTTAGAAAGTGTCAGTACCTCACGCCTGAGAAGAACTAGGAGAGAACCGTTAAAATGACAGTCAGGGAGTTCCCCGGCGTAGTCACTCCAACGCTCAAGTTAGTTGAGGTGAAAGGAAGAAGATGAAGAGTAACTAGAGTTTGTAGAAATGTATGTGCGCGTACCTTGACCTACTGGGGTAGGTGACCTTTATAGGTTTTGGGGACCTGATCCCCCATGTTCTTTCCCTTCCCTATTTAATAGGGACGTTTCCTTATTTACATGACTATTTACTCAGAATAATGAGGCCACATTCTCCACGTTTTCTAGGGAACAACACCGATAATGCCTACGTTCTCGCAGGGATAATGTTTTATTGGCTCCGGGAGGCGCGGGGGGCATTGAAGGTTTGTAACGTCAAGTAGCCAAGACTCCTGCAGCCAGGGAGGTTGTTGTAGTCAGAAGGCTGTCGCACTCGGGAGCCGGAGAGAATATCGTAGCCGGGAGGCTATCGTAGCCGAGAGCCGGAGAGAATGTCGTAACCGGGAGGCAGGGATACTGTTGCTTTCGGGAGCCGGAGAGAATGTCGTAGTCGGGAGGCTGTAGCAGTCAGGAGGCTGTCGTAGCCGGGAGCCAGGAAGAATGTCGTAGTCGGGAGACTGTAGCAGCCAGGAGGTTATCGTAGTCGGGAGCCGGAGAGAATGTCGCATTTGAACTGCCACCACTTCTTCTAACTTGACTCCCACACCACGTGATACCCCTCGATCACCCCCATATCAATAGTAAAGGGTGTGTTCGGGGCACCACAAGTGTCTCCTGATTTATCCCGATAGCTTATAGGAAACTTTTATAGGATTAGATCGATCGTCCTCCGGATTAGTCTGTTCGAAAAATTGAATATCTAGTGCCATCTAAAAAATGATAAAGGGTGGGCCCTCCGACCTACAGTATAGCAGTTAGGCCTTCCAAAAGGTTAATCAACATCTAAGATTCAAATCCTAACTATGGCGTACTGCAGGAATTTTTCTCAAGTAGAACGATAAACTTAAGAAAGTTGGCCGATTGGATGGACCTCTACGAGCGCTTCTCATTTTACCCTAATGGTCAGTGGAAAATTTCTATACGGTCGGACCAGTCATCACTAGAATTAGTCGGTTCAAAAAGTTAAATAATTGAATTATCAAAAAAAAGAGTAAAAAATGATCGCTCGGGCTATGGTGTGATGGTAAAATACTTCCATAATTAATTAAATATTCACGGATTAAATCATAATTATGATGTATAGTAAAATTAATTTTTTCCAGTGAAAAAATGATCTTGAAATACTAATTGTAGAGGGATGACTTATTTATATTTCCAAATTTATCCCAATAGAAGTTGAATCAATTATTTTTAAAATTAATTGATTTAAGGTAAAGGATATACTGCAGAGTGAAATAATAAGAGTTTGAAATTTTTGAATGTTTTAATGATTATAAAAATTTAAAAGACATTTCAGGGAAAAAAGAATTTTGTGTCGGGGATTATTGGAAATTTTTGGCGTATTGGAAAGATAAGCAACAATGTCATATTATTATCATTATTTTTTTTTTCTGTTTTTGACGAATTAAATTTTTTTTTTTCAGTCTTCTACTCCGTGAAATAAAGATTTAATTTTCTAGAACGAATTTATGACTTTCTAAATTATTCGTTATGTATCTATTTATTTATTTAGTTTTTTCGCTGATCTCATAGACGCGTACGATCGGTTCCCTCTATCGATTATGCTCTTGAGCAGGGACGAAGCCTGAAGGGGACGATGGAGTGAGAGATTCGCCTGAAGAGATCTTGGTGCGAGGAAGAGGAGCAAGCTTCCGTCTTGCTTTCCAATGGCGAAGCTTGTGGCTACCGGATGGTTTCCGCTTAGGAAGGGTTTCCTCCTCTTTCTTCTTGCCGTCTCCGTTTCCACCGCCCTCGTTTGCCTCGTCCGTAGCACCTACGGCCCGTGCGATTCTGGTTGGAAAGGGATTTCGGTCACCACGGACCGCGCGCAGCTCCTGCGACAACCGGATGCCGGGGCTGGCGGTCGGAAGAACCCCCTTACGTTCATGAGGAACAAGCTCGTGCTTCTCGTCTCGCATGAACTCTCTCTTTCGGGTAATTGATGCTTTTCTGTGTCTTATCTAACAATATCCTTTTGGTTATTCCCTCTTCTTGGATTTGGTTTTTTTTTTGTCATTCTTCTTCGACGTAATCAAGGACTGTAGTTCGAATTTCAGTTTAATTGGTTGCGACGTCCTCTGTAACTTCTGTTCCTTTCATTAGGTTTTGATCTGTTGGTTCTCTGCTTTGTGAATTCGTTGTTGATAAAGAGATGACAGATAACTTTTCTGCGATAGAAAGGGATGGGAGTTTGACACTCTGTCACCTCCATGGCCTCTTAGTTTTGATGTTTGAAGGCAACTGAGAAAATGAGATGCTTAGGACAGAAATATTGAGTATTCCAATAAAGGGTTGAAATTTGGCACCATTATCTTGATAAATTAACGCTGAGAAAAGGATTGATCTTAGTTCTTTTACGGTCTTAGTATAAGTGCTTTGTTCTTCTCCAAACCATACTTCAATGGCTGTGAAGAATTTGTAATTTTTGTGTTGTTGATACAGTTGTGGTGGCATTGTACGATAAATTGAAGTGAGTTAAGTAATATCAAGAGCTTGAACTAGACGCTCAGAAGATTTTCTTCTAATGATTACGAGATCATTTGAAAGTGATATGATAAGATTTGTTAAGTAAATGATGCTACAATGTTGGTTTTAGAAAGCTTGCCAATGTCCTTGGAATGAGAAAAAATTGTTGATGCTACAATGTTGGTTATAGCCCTGATATCGATTGTCACTCTGAAATTCATAGTTCATTAATTATTTTTGCATAATATTAGTTCTATCTTTGTAGTTTTTCAACAAGCCAACAATGCAGTAGCTTTTTAACTTCTACTCTATTCCAAATGTATGAGTTGAGATGAAACTTGTTGCTCCCCTTCTAAGATGAAAAAAAAAAAGTTCTTGTTCTTGAATTGGCTGTTGCTCCACCTTGGATGTAGGTGGGCCATTGCTGTTAATGGAGTTGACATTTCTTTTTAGAAATGTTGGTTCTCAGGTGGTATGGATTACTTACCCCAAATATGAAGAAAAGAATGAAGTCACATACAGTTTGGAGCATAAGATGCTGACGCGGGGAGTACAGGTATCATAGAAGCACCAACAAATGTTATCTTAATACATCCTTTTAGTGTGTACTCTGTGCTTTCTAGCCCTTTCATCCGAGATTTACCCTTCTTAACATGAAATGCGTAGGTAGGTTTTCACTCACCATATATGTTACATTAATTGGTAGCCAATTTCTAGATCTAACATATAATATTACTCTATGTGATCTGTGAATGTGTGCCAAAGTCTGATGGCTGAATGGCGTTAACATTATTTTTAGAATCAATTGCCTTGTTATTCTGCTCTTATTTCAAGATAAGGTGTTCTTTTCTTTGGTGACAGCTAAGCTTAATTTATTTAAAATGATAGCATTACTGATTTTGCAGACTACAGTGACACTTGGAATAAACTTTATGCTATTGCCACCCAATTATGTACTTGATATGTGATATACATTAATATTCTTCTAATTTCTTGTGTTTTTAGGATTTTTTTTTATTATCCCATTTAATTGTAGTGTAAGTTTCTTTTTGGCAAATTATCAGGTGCTTTCTGCAAAAGAACAAGAGGCCATTGATACTGCTACTAAAGCTGACTTGGTTATTTTAAACACTGCTGTCGCTGGAAAGTGGCTTGATGGCATTCTCAAGGAACAGATTCCACAGGTTCTTCCAAAAATCCTGTGGTGGATACATGAAATGAGAGGTCATTATTTCAAATTAGAATACATCAAGCATCTTCCTTATGTTGCTGGTGTCATGATTGACTCTCAAACAACTGCTGAATATTGGAAGAATAGGACTCATGACCGTCTAAAGTAGGTAAAAAGTTCCGTAAAGTCCATCTATTGAGTAGCTCATTTATTTAGAAATCTTTGTTTCTTTATCTTGTACAAATATGCCCATATCTTTGTTCCCTATCATTTAGTAATTTTGGGGAAATTCAAGTGGTTTCTAAACAGGAAACTGAATAGTTTGAACCATCCAATAAACTTGAAAAGATTGATTGCTTGTAGGATAAGCAATTGATTCACTGAAGATGATGGAGTTTGTTCTTTCTATATTCTGGTTCCTTGAGTATTTTTTTTTGTGCTTTTTGATGAAGAACTTTTATGTGCAAAATTTTGAAATATTTATTAGTGCAATGATGCCAATAAATCATATTAATGAGCTAGTTTCTGATATCATGAATGGACTAAATATGCATTAATAGAAGTATAGCAGAAAAAGGTGTTTAACCTGAAGATATGCTATATTCATGCATTCACTCTACTGAGTACTGCTATGCCTTTCTAGTTATTGTTTTGCAACAATGTCATAACCGTCAATCTTTTCCTTTTATCCTGTTATCTACTTTTTTTTCTCAGTTTCATATCTCTTGTAGAATCCAGATGCCAGAGACCTACGTTGTTCACCTAGGAAATAGTAAAGATTTGATGGAGATTGCTGAAGACCAAGTTGCAAGGAAGGTGCTTCAGGAGCATATACGTGAATCTCTTGGAATGCGGAGTGAAGATCTTTTATTTGCCATTATAAACAGTAAAAACTTGTTTCCAATCACAGAATAGAATTAACTCAGTATTCATAGATGTCTATTGGCTGGCTTGAATTCCATCATTTCGGCTATTTCCAACAGATTTACTTTTTAGTCTGATTTATTGTTCTTCTATATACAAGTTTGTAAATATCCAGAATTTTCAGTAACATGCCACCTCAAGATTGAAGTTTGCTCTCTTTGCTTTTCTATATCTGAAGGTCTCAGTGTCTTGCAATGTTCTATTTGAACATAATGTGCATTATAATGGCATACAATCATTTCAAATTTCTGTGGATTGTCCTGCAATTCCTACATACATTGTGAAGGATTAGCAACCATTTGAATTATTACCTGTGTTTGTGTTTGTTTTTCGGTGAACGCTAATTTTATTCGCCTGGCTTCTGATCTTCCATGATAATATCATCTAAAGGAACATAGAATACATTCTATTTCTATTGAACCTTTGATGGACCGAAATCATTTATATGCCATAGCTGCACCATGATACTGGTGCGTTCATAAGCTCTCATGTAGAAAATTCACTGAACGAATTTCGATCTGCTATCTGATCCTTTAGAATTGGTAATAACTTGGAGAATGCTAGAATTCTCTAGTTTGACTTCTGGAAGAATATTGATCTCTTATCTGAATAGACCTGAAGTTTTTGATCTATGACGCTAGAGAGTAGAAAGTTCTTAGACCTGAAAATTTTCTTATAAAGAACCCATTATGATTTATGTGTATTGTCATGCTTTAGTTGCTTTTGCTTTTTTTGTTCAACTTATATGCTTTGCAACATTCCTCGAGTTACCTGTGCATTCTCCTAGTTTCAAATTAAACCTTGTTGTTTGGTTCATGCTCAAATTATACTTCAGATATTACATTTAATTTCTACATTATGTTGTATTTATTTCAATTGTAATTAGCATTTAGCTATAGTTATACTTGTCGTTTATACCTGCTAATTGGAAAAAGATAATTTTGTCTGACTTGCTGAATTGTGTTAGCTACTATATGTTTTTCAACTACTTTTTAGCCATTTGGACAATTGACAGGTGTTTCGCGTGGAAAAGGGCAAGATTTATTTCTTCGTGCATTTTATGAAAGCCTCCAAATCATCCAAGCAAAGAAGCTGCAAGTGCCGTCCATGCATGCAGTTATAGTTGGAAGTGATATGAATGCTCAGACAAAATTTGAAACAGAACTCCGCGACTTTGTTCTGAGTAAAGGTATCGAGGGCCGAGTTCATTTTGTTAACAAGACGCTAACGGTTGCTCCATACTTGGCTGCAATTGATGTGCTGGTACAGAACTCTCAGGTACGGAGGATATGTTTACAATTGTGCTAATTGGTGTTTTGAAAAAAATGATAAGAATCTCTTGTAATGGTTAGAACATGTTTATCTAAGTTCTGAAGATTAGGTTTTACTTTCCATTAGGCCCGTGGAGAGTGCTTTGGGAGGATAACAATCGAGGCTATGGCATTTAAATTGCCAATTCTGGTAATTTTTTCTCTCCTCTCTTGATATACATATTTCTTGAAGTAATGAAACCAAACTAAAGCATAAAATTGCTTCAAACTGATAAAGATGAATTAGTCTATTGTACCCTTTTTTTTAGGTACCACGTATAAATGGGCAATATTTTTCCCCCTGTTTTATTCTGACATTCATCATAATGCTGAACTTAGGAATGACTATTCTTAGGAATTTATGAATATATATTCATACAAATCAAATATGCAATTAGAGGTATTTTCCTTCAAGTGAAAAACGGACTTAAAAATATTGATCATTTGGATGAGTCTCCATTAGCGTTTTCCGATTTACTCTAGTGGCTTATGAAAAAATTTCGTGAAGTCGGATCGATCACCTTTAGGATTAGTCGGTTTGAAGAGTTAGATATTTAGATTATTAAAAAAAATAAAAAATATATTAAAAAATGCAATTAGAGTTTAAAGGCAAGGGCTCAATTTGATATTTTGGTCAGTGTGTCACGTTAGTGGTGGTGATGGTGGTCGTGCATTTCTTACATGTAGCTTTAGTATATTTGGAACCATTAACTATTCTTTTGTTCTTTCTTCTTTTGAGTGCCTTTCGATTGTTACCTGACTTGTAGGGGACGGCTGCTGGTGGCACCACAGAGATTGTTGTTAATGGAACTACAGGTTTGCTGCATCCTGTGGGAAAGGAGGGTGTAACCTCACTTGCTAAGAACATGGTAAAACTCGCCACACACGTCGAGCGAAGATTGACGATGGGAAGAAAAGGATATGAGAGGGTGCGAGAGAGGTTCATGGAGCATCACATGGCAGAGAGGATCGCATCGGTTCTTATGGAAGTGCTAAAAAAATCGAAGGCTCACACGCACGCTTGAGATGTCTAGTTGAGGTCAAACCAAGCAACATACGCTTGAGCCATTGAGACTGAAACTACAGGAAATTAGAAAGCACAAGATGCAAATTTCAACTAGCAAATAATATCAGCTGGAGTATGTAACTTTGTTGCATCAATGAATCGTGAACAGAACAAATACATAGATAGTTTTCATCCAATTTGGAGCATTTTGTCGAGCATGTGACAAATTTCATATATTCGGAAAGTTCTACAGTAGCCAGTCCTACAAAATGCCTTGATCAAACTATGGAATATACACACATCTATAGTCAAACCCTGTATCAATATCCAATCCAAGAGACATGCCACTTCCTTCAGTTTTCCACCTCTGACTAGCTGATACAGTAAATGAGCAACTAGTTTCGGAGAATATCCATCTTTGAAGGATCTATAGAAGCAGCCAACGGCCTCCAAATATCTTTTGTCTCTGCAAAGACATGTAATCATTACACTATAAGTGATCCAATTTGGAGCAATGTTCTCCATGGCCATTTTCAGGAACAAATGGTGGACATCATGTTTTTTGCCTGCTATATAGGAATAATGGATAAGAGTAGTATAACTCATCACATTAGGAACAAAGCCATTGCTGTCAAAGACCAACTTTGCTAAACTTACCATTCCTACTTTCGAAAGGCTGTGAACAACGATGCTGAATGTCCAAGAGTTAGCTGTGATGCCTTTCTTAAACATATCGACAAACAACTTCAAAACAGCAGGCCATCTCCCCCCATCGGCGAGCCTGCTCATCACAGTGTTGTAGTTAACGACACTAGCAATCCATTTTACGTCGGCGCTCCGCTCCAACAAGCATTTGGCCTCCCAGGCCCTTGAAGCACGGCAAAGGCAATCGAGAAGAATATTCAAAGTCACGGCATTCGGTCGCAATCCTCGTTCGAGCATTACTTCAAACAGATCGAAGGACTTGTCTGCTAGCCCCAATTTGCAGAGATGATCCATATAGATGCTGTATGTGATCGTGTCTGGTCGCCAAGCCTTCAAAGTCGCGTCTTTCAGAAGCGTTTCGAGCTCGTCGAAGGCTCCGATCTTGCAAAGGGCTTCCACCAAAACGTTGTAGGTGACAGTGTTGGGCGGGCACCCAATGATCTCCATGGTGCTCATTAGCCCCTTTGCCTTGTCGATCCTCCCGCTGAAGCAATAAGCTTGCACGATGGGCGTGAAAGTATAGACGTTCGGGCGGCATTCTTCCTCCAGCATCTGGTCGAGGATGCCCAACGCCTCCTCGACTCTCCCTGCCCAGCATAGCCCGGCGATGAGCGTCGAGTACGTGACCACGTCTGGTGCGCAGCCGCACTTCACCATCCAACGAACGACCTCGTAAGCTGCGTCGAACTGCCTCAAGCAGCAGGAGTATAGCTTGACCAGCACAGTGAAGGCTGCGGCATCGGGGGCAATGCCGTACGTGAGCATTTCCTCGAACACAGCCAAGGCCTCCTCAGGGCGACCGGAGCTCGCCAAGATGTCGATCACAGAGGTATAGCAGACGACATCGGGGCGGCAAGAGAAGTTATTCATCTCGTGGAGGAGGCGGAGGGCCTCCTCCGCCTGGCCGGCGCGGCCGTAGGCCTCAATCAGTGAGGCGTACTCGAAGGGGTGGGGCCAAGGAGGTCTGGCGCCAACCTCTGGAACAGGGGGAGGAGAGGAACATGGAGGGCGGTCGGAGAAACGCTTCACGAGCTCGGCGAATCTTCGCGGGAGATCATTCGTCGAGGGTTCTCGGGAGCAAAGACCGCGGATGTGGCCGGGAAGCCGGCGAAAGATGGACAGAGCAAAGGGGGAGAGAGATTGCTGAGTGAGCGAGGGCATGCAAGAGAGGAAGACGAGGGCTTCAGAAGGGATGGAAAGCAATCCATGGAGCGAAGCGAGCCAAGACGATGAAAGAGGCGGCGGAAGCGACTGCCGCGGCGGTGAGCGCTGGCGGCTGCAGCACCACAGCAGCCGAATCCAAAACCCTGGCTGGGTCGAAGGGTTTAGTTTATCAGGGGAGTCATTGGGAATCCGGCGAATAGGGCAGACGAGTTGGAGCGGATCTATTATTGTCGGTGTTAAATAATTTCTCGATTAATGTTTTTTGAAAAAACAATTTATTGGTTTTAATTTTATTGATTTTTGAAACATAAATGTTATCAAACTTTATTGTGAATAAAAATCATTTCATAAGCATAAAAGTCCTTCATAATCATATGAAAATTATAATATTTTAACCTTCGCAAACAGAGGTGGAAGTGGTAAAATAGGTACTTAATTTAGGGTTAATATATATATATATATATTTGAAAATAGTGAAAAATAGGTATATATTTTCCTCTCTTTTTTTCTAAATGGGATTTCCAATTCTCCGACTTCGTGAATATCCACATCACTAACTAATAATACATACAGATCAACTTAATTTATTTATTTTTATATAATTTAAGAATAAATTATAAAGAACATTTGAGGTGATAAATATAATCGCTTTATATTACAATACATATGATCAATCGTATTATTATTTTTATAAAAAATAATGATCTGAACAATTAAATCCATTATATGAAAAAAAACAAAAAACAAATACTAATAATTAAGATCCACCATTTTCAATCAAGGAGATTGATGCGGTCAGAATGGCTTCGAACCTTTAAGTTGGTTCATATTGATAGAACTTCTTTGAATTTGTATATGAATTAATTTTCGAATTTAGATATTTTTATAATAATATGATATTATCCTGTTAAGTTTTTATAATTTTATTTTGAGATTTTATTTAAAATTTAAAAGATTTCATATTAATAGAGATTTTTTTTAATATGTTTATGATATTTTTCATGTATCATGATTTTATTTTAAGATTTTACCTAAAAGATCTCATACTAGTGATATTTTTTTAATACGAGATTTTATTTATAATTTTATAATCTAATAATCCCCCTCAAATGAAAGACTACATAATCTCTCTTAAATGGAAAGTCTATTCGTTTGACGTCTAATCTTTAATTTATCAGGTCTTTTTGTCCCTTGGTATAATCGATTTACTAGGACTTTCTTGTCTCGCAGTCCAACCCCCTCAAGCGGAAAGTTTATCCATTTGACGTTTGATCATCGATCCACCCGATCTTCCTACCCCTCAGTCCAACCGACTTATTAAGACTTCCTTGCCCTGCAATCTAACTGACTTACTAGGTCTTCCTTACCTAGTCGCAATTAAAGCTTCTCTGTTTGGCTGTCCACCAAGACTTCCTGATTGATGTCTGATCTTTTTGATTCGGACAAGAGAACCCCATCATATTTTTTATGTGTTTTCAATATGAAACTTTGTTTACAACCTTACAATCCAATAATCCCTTTTCAAACGAAGGACTACATGACCCCACCCCCTCAAACGGAAAGTATATTCGTTTGATGTCTGATTTTCGATTCACCGAGTCTTCTTGTCCCTCGGTCGAATCAACCTATTAGGACTTCCTTGCTCCGTAGTCCAATTGATTTATTAGGTCTTCCTTGTCTAACTACAATTAAGGTTTTTCTATCTGACTATCCATCAGGACTTTCTGACTGATATTTAATCCTCTTGATCTGAATACGAGAGCTTTCATCGTAAACTTTTGTGCATAGATGATGATTAAATCTTCCAGTGAATTTGAACTCTGATAATAATTATCATGATAGAAAGAATTTAAATATTTTTATAATAAAATGATATTATTTATTTTGAAATTAAGTTTTTATGATTTAATTTTTAAATTTTACTCAAAACGTCTCTTAAATATTTTTTTTAATATAAATTTATGATCTTTTTAATATATTTTTAATATGAGAGTAATTCGACAATTCCAACTGTCCTGATTTTGACTGAAGTGATGCGATTGGTCAAAACGAGGAGCGATCGCATGAGGAAGGATTGCTTCATTTGACCGGAATCACAAGGAAGTCGAGGCTGATGGTTCTAAGAAAACCCAACTATTTGATGGATTCAACCGGTAGAAGTGCCTTTTAAGTAAACTCATTGTAATTTAAGTGCAATATTTGTGCTTAAGATTAATTGAGATTCGAAAAATACTCGCAAATGGCAGATTGGTGATGGAAAAAATTATAGATTCACGATATTTCACTCTTAATGACAGGTTCTCCGTGAAAATCTTTTATTCTGTGTACGCTCTTAGTGGTTACATCAATATGCAATAAATAAAAAATCACTTATCAATTACTACTCGTCGTTGTTGAAGTACCCAAATGAACATGAAGTCTTATAGAATTGAGCAAGTATCATTGGCCTCTGGAATATGATGAATACGTATACTTGCGTAGATAATTTACAAGGGTTAGTCTTTCTCTGGAACGCAAGTACAACACAGGGCCTAATTACATTAATTTTACAACATATGTTAACATTTACACTAATATTCTACAGTGATAATCAGGTTTCTCAAAGGACTGAGATATAGGTAGCTCAGTAAAGCTATGAAAGACTATTTCTATAATATTTGCTGAAAATGTCCTCTTCCTTGCAGTACTGGAAAGCCACCTTGTAGACTTCTATAAGAAGTTTGGGGAATCGACTTGCAAAGTACGAATCAAATCCTTCAGGAACAGGTCCGAGAATTTTCTGGAAGTAATGTGTATTATTTAAAGGATTCATTTGAGCTATAAAAAATGATTCAGAATAAATAATTTTAAAAAGTATCATATTCCACACTGTTTTATACAGTGGAACGTAACACACACAACCAATGTTAACTACTTCATTTGTGCGAGTAAAAATAACAACAATAATGGTTGCCAACAAACATTCTGTATTTGAGAACCACCCTGCACAAAAAAAGATTAAAACTGTGCAGATCAACAAAGTTCTGCTAAGCATAATGCCTAGGTTTGTCATTGAGTCAATAACCATATACCAACAATCAAGGCTGAAAGTTCAAGAGAGGAGAAACTAAGTAGAATTATCTTCCTGACAACAGAAAGGTAATAATATCGACATGACTTGGGTGGAAAAACACAAAGATGTTGATATATCTGCACTGAATGGATGCATTAGAGCACCCACATGGGTGTTAATGTGTGGATGGGTGTTATAACACCCACACACACTCCCGTTCAAAGAAGCAATTAATGAGCAAAATTCAAAAAAAGAAAACCATTTGGGCGTGTGTGTGAAAATGGTATATATATTTATTTAATATAAAATAAAAATAAAGATGAATCAGTAGACAGTGGGATCCACAAATAATGAGTGTTAATATTAAAATGAAATGGATATGTGTAAACAAAAGGGAGGTGTTAATATAATGGGTATGTGACATGTGAATCCTATGCTTTTTGAAAAGATGACATATATATTAACATTCAAGCCAAGGGCACACCCTTAAGCAACATAGAATTGTGGAAGGCATAAGAAAGATATTTTACTGGAAAATGAAAATCAATAGATAATCCAAACTAATATATTGTAAATCAATAGGTATAGTTGAAACTGAGAGCCACCAATAGATTGACATTCTGTGGCAAGTCAAAAGATACACTTATTTGTTGCTTTGTCAGATTTTTCATCTATCTTATCAATTTGAAAGAAAAAAAAAACCTTTGTTAGTTATTTTTAATTTTTTTTATGCAAAATATTCATTAATTTTTCATGGAAGTTTATTTTCTTTTGATTATAAGTACACGTTATGTTTATATATTTTCCTTCTTTTTATTATGTGTAATATAGTTGAGGCTATTAAAAATATATATGAATAGTTTGACCCATGATTTTGCTAATTAAGTCTATATTTAAAAACAATGCCAATATAAGTTGTTTTTTTTATTATATATATATATATATATGCAAATAAGTGTGTGCAAAGGAGGTTCATTAATTAAAAATCTGAAAAACTAGGAGAGCAGGATGAGAAAATGGCCTTTGTTATTTCATTTTAATAAATATAAAATTTTAATATGATAAGAGCAAATATTCAAATCTTTATGATGTGAATGGATTAAAGACGCCATTCTTAAACAAATTGCACAAATATAACATTATATTGTTGGTTCAATCACTGACAATATTTTGAACCAAAAAGAGACAAATCGAAAAGACTTTAACCTAGAATGACCCATTAAGGCATGACAAGTTTTCTCAAAACTCGTACTCTGACAAACTACGTTTTTATGATAATTATATTGAAATGTGAATGGTCTGATAGAAGAGTAATGCAATTTCAAAAAGAATCACATAAATACTTAACTGAAGCAAGTCATGACATGCCAAATTGATTTCAAAGTTGGAAGGAGTTGGAAGTAACAAACCTGGAGGGGTTTGGGTAGTTCCCTATAATGGTTCAACTTGTTTCTTATTACTCGTAGAAGGTCTCGCATGCAATCAAATCGATATTTTCGATAACGACCCATGTCTGTTATGAATGCAGAGTCCAACTTTTCATTCCATTTCCCACCAAATGCAGCTGATGCACTATTTTCCAGTGCTTTGAGAAGATCTGATTCATTCTCTCTGTCCTCCAATTCAATTCTATCACTCATATCTCGTAGGAATGAAAGCCGTGTCTCAGAACTCCAGAAAAGAGGATGGTGCAATACTTCCACTGCATTTGGCCTGTTCATATCAAATTATGCTATTATACGAAGCAATGAAAATGGAGAGAAAATGACTAATTGATGCAATTAACAAAGCAATGAAAATGGGGAGAAAATGATTATAATGAAAATTAAAGAGTCAAAGAATTTCAGCTTACCTCATCTGTGGGTCAGGATGTAACAATTGACAAAGCAGATGTTCAGCCTCGGGTATATGATCAACCAAAAAGAGGTCCATGCGATCATTCACAATGTTTGAATCCCTTTCAAAGTGATTGCCAAATGGATGTTTGCCTTTGGTGATACAAAAGAACAGAATACAACCCAAACTGAACAAATCCACAGCTCGTGTCTGACGTCCACGAAGTAGTTGCTCTGGAGCTTGCCAGCCTGAACTACCAGACCCTGGTTACATCAATACAAACTTGTTCTTAGTCCACTTGAAACATTATACAAATTAAAGAGAATCTATATTGAATTACATTCTGCACTCACCGGTGGCATTACGACTCAAACAAGACATGTCTTCAAGCAGGCGTTTGCTAATGCCCATATCAGACAGTTTGGCATTAAAATACCTATCATTGCTTATTAAGACATTTTGAGGTTTTAGATCCCGATGTATGATTCCAAGTTCATGAAGATGTGCAAGACCAGAAATTATATCTCTGTATTACAAAAAAGGAGCACGGACAGATTACCCAATGACAATAAATAAATAAATGGCTTACAAATTTTGAAATCTATAATATCAAAATTTGAATAAAAAGAGCCGATGGAACCTATGTAAATAACCATCCTAAAGTTATGCATGTGAAAAAGGCCTCCCACAAAGTATATAATACATCAAAATCATTTGCCAAAGTTGTTAAAGTGTACTTTGACAATGAGGATCTAAAGTGTTGGATTAACTGATGAATTCAAATAATGTGTTGGATGGTTGGTGTGGCCTGGACTTGAACCAGATTCAATATTAAGCTTGTCCAAGTAATAAAATTTGTAGCAATAGAGATTTTTCTGCTAGTTTGCTGCTGGAATTTATTGTCGCAGCTAGTTTTGATGTATTTTTGGCTGTTGCAGTTGTTTAAGAAGGAATACCACCTTTGAACATCTGTCAATTCAAATGCATGCTTCCTTGCTGGAGCATCAAGTTCTGACCAGCCTAGATTTTTCTTTCATAATAGAAGATATAAAGGCGCTAAAAGGTTCTTTACTATGAACAACTAAAGTGCCTGATTCAATCAAATGAGGCAAAACTCAGCTGCATGATAGGTTATGTTTGAACTTTTGTGAATGCCCAGAATGTCCTAGTAAGTGCTAATTCACAACTCTTCAAGGTTCTCTAGCTATCTATAATCAAATAAGCAAAAAAAAAAAAAAAACTTGATATATTTTTGTTGCAATAAATCAGGATGCACAGTTAAAGTGAAAGCATGTTTAAGAACAAGAAAGAAAATGGGGGACATCAACAAATTCCAACCTCATAAGTTTTAAGAGCTTTGAGGAAGGAAGCCCATTGGCACTCCACAAAGAAAATTCCTTTCCAACATTTTTCATCAAGCCCAACTGAAGTTTGTGCTCAATGAGAGTGTTTGAAGTTCCATTTTCCATGTATATAGAATCCGAAGAAGACTCTGAGCACAATTGTATTAGATCACTTAGGCTGCAAGTACAGCGCTCTAATGAAATATAGACAAAATCCAGATCTTGTTCCACCCCGTACCACCTAACAATATTTGGATGCCGATCAGATGCAATAAGATTCTGAATCTCTTTAAGAGCCACATCATGATGTGCACGAAGGAGCCGTTTCACAGCGACTGGTCGACCATCATAAAGTCCTTCAAAGACAACTGTACCATTGCTCCCCCGGCCAATTTCAGTATTTGTAACAAAGAGTCTTCCAACCAAACGCCCATCACTACTATCATCAGGCTTTGTGAGGTTTATGAATGAGTAACTCCTGTTGTCTTGAATTTGACTGTGTCCAACAGTTTGAGCATTTTCTCCGTTCGATACAATATTTTGATCATCAATATCACTGCTGGTATAACTTTTAAAATTTCCAGCTTTCTGAAGTTTTTTTCTCTTGGGAAGCACAGATTGTTTTTGTATTGAATCATCATATTCTTTATTATAATTCAACCATTTTCTCAACCAAAAACAGCAAAGCATCAATAGAGCAGCGCAAAATAGAATCAAAAGCCAAATGTAACCTTGACCGATAATAAATTGCAATGAGAACCACAAATTCATATGGGCATCAGAATACTCACTTGTTGAATATTCCTTTGGGTCATCTAACAACTTCTGTGATGCATTGGGAATATCTTTTCCAGAACTCGGTCTAAAATGTTCAGTAGGTAAACTTGGTCTGGCAGCAATGCAGTTTCCCAACGGGCATGCTTTTGGAGAAACAGGTAAGCCTTGTGTTTCATCCAAAGAGGTAAACAAAACATCTGATTTTCCAGATAACTGGAAAGGGACTGACTTGGAAACAGTAAGAATTGCCGATGAACAATTATCGATCGTTTCACATTCAGGCGATCTCACAACATGCTGCCCATACCACATTCCAGAAATTGGTTTAGATGAGGGAGGTAGCATAAGCTTTGGCTCAGGTGATTGATCAGCTTCAACCTGAATGTAGACAGGAATATTTCTTTCAGCCATGGCGGGTAGTTCCATCCCATCATCCACAATAGGTGGAAGTCTAGTGTCAACATTATAAGCACTTATACGAGAAATCATAACACTCCACAAATGATTGTTTATCTCATAACTATCAAGAAAATAATCTGTTCTTATAATGGTTATGTAAGTAGCATTGCCAGATTCTAATTTGGATGCAATGGACTGCTCTCTAGCAGAACGCACTCCAACAGTTGCCAAACTTAAAGGCTCCTTGTCATTATAAATTAACTCCCCACTTTCTGCATCAACCACATAGAAAGTTGATGTCTTTGTTCCAGTAGTGATGACTGATCCTTCAACAATAGGTGCTTGCTGGACATATTCCTCAACGGACCAGCTATGCTTCTATATGAAAAGAAAGAAAGCATAAAATAATTCAGTTGAATTTGCCAATCACATAGGACAAAACAAAAAACTAGGAATCTTTAAAATTTAGGTTTCACAGAGTGTATTCTACACTGAGCTACCAATCTTAAATCTTAATGGGAATGATTTGTGGCTTATGGGGGGGGTCTATGATTTTTCCTGAACCTTTTATTGTCAGTTATAGACCAGTGATCTGTCTTATCATCTCACATGGATGATATTGTGATTGTAAAATATATATATTAAAAGGATACTAAGATCATACCCTTTTTCCAGAATCCTTGCGGTATTCATAGAGTTCGCCATCGCCATCAGATGACACAATATATTCAGGATCAACAATTGAAGGAGAATGCCATGAATATGAAAGCGGCTGATCAGTCAAAAGCTTCCACTGAGGCTTCTTGGATCGATTCATGAAATGGATAGTACCGTTTGGCAACGCGAGGAGGAATTTATCATGTTTACTGCATCATATAGTAAAAACTTATGAAATAGCAGTACATTACTATAAGTCACAATAAATCAATAAATATTTTAATTGGTTTAAGCCATAATGTACAGAATACTCGAAAGTTATTATATCAAATGAAACAACACTGCTATTGCATGTATACACACAACAACAACAATAACAACAACAACAACAAAAATAGTTCAGTTAAATTTCTGGTACATCTTGAAAGGAATAACAACTCCACGAGAATGTCTCGTCAACCCAAATGTATTAGCAATGCCCAATTATTGAAGTGAGGAAAGTTTAGATGCTTAGACAAGCTAACATGATTAAACGCAAAAGCTTAAGACCCACAGTTTCGTCAGTGTTAAAGAAGCTTGGCCTCCACTACCTCAAAACTGATGCTTAATTTTAAAGAGAAAGTCAGAACACACTTGAACAACAATAAGTCGGATCTTTGCTTGATTTGAAGAAATAAAAAGAACAATCAAACATACAAAAACACGCATAAATGCAGAAATGTTCTCCTATTCACATGAATCCAAAATCCCCATACTTACTTTTCATCCAAACTCAGGATCGATCTCGATCCGGGACTTGCTAGAGCCTTCCGGAAGGGTACTAGATCATTGGACAACGGGCGGTGTCCACTCTTGTTCTCTGCATCAGAGACCTGGACAGCAGGCGCAGCTGGAAGAGAAAGCGAAGAGGAGGAAGAAGAAGAAACAGCTGCTGCAGCATCCACCAGCCATGGTTCGCCCTCCACCAGCGAATCAAGCACCAATGGCGTCAGCACGCCGGAGGTGAGGAACCCCAAGACAACTACGGCGAAGAAGAACACGAGGTTCTTGACCGAGAGCCTCATCAAGCATCGAATTGAGAAGGGAGGGAGGACTTGTTAGTTGGCAGGGACGATCAGATCTACTCGGAAAGCAAAATAAACGCAGAGGAAGCAAAACTTTAGGGCAACGAGGTGGATTCGAGGAGCGAAATGAAGGCGATTCCTTGCTCTCTCCCTCCCTCCCTCCTCCTCCTCCTCCTCGTCTTTCGTCGCCTCCTTGCTGCCGCCGCAATTGGAAGGAAAATGTTCCGTGCTTATCCCATCACAGAAACGGATCGCGTATCCCGTAAATTCCTTTTGGTATTCGAAATATACCAATTTGACCATAAGCCCTCACTAATAATCACTATGTTTACACAAATGCTCGAGCCATAATTGTCGGAGTCTCGTGGCAATTATGGTGATTTTTTTTATATTTTTAACTGCTCCAGTTGGATCTTACCAATTATATGCAAATATTCTAAAAAAGTATTTATTTTTTAAAAAAATAAATAATTTTATTTTTTTAAAAAAAATAATGAATTTGATTTGCATGAAACTAAATCGATCAATAGTAAAAATTAAATATATAAATTATTTAAAAAAATATTAAACAAATTATGACTGATATTGTTTGTCATGGGGCATCTTGCATAGTTTGATGACTATCTATTTTGAAATTTTATCATAAATAAAATTTATCATTTTCATCATCTCCTGCGATTTATCTTGAAGTAAATCAAGTATCGAATAAGTCCCACGTGGGAGGCATTGATTAGTTGAGCACTTTCTCTAAGTCGTGCACTTTGATTTACATCTAAAAGATTTGCAAGAGTGAATTATTATTATTATTATTATTTTCTGATTTCTTACAGTCCAAACTTATTTTCTTTCTCGTGTCTTAATTAGACCTTAAAGATAACGTTGAATTGTCCCGCTGTGGAAAATTGGCATTGCTTGGTCAAATGGTTGGTCATATTGCATCATCAAAATCTATTTTTGTTCGTAAATATAATGCACAACTTGCTAGGATTCCATGGACAATGTAGAAACATATGAGTATTTTAATTGTTACTATTGTATTTATTTAATTAGAGAATATTTTTAATCGTATAGACACTGAGAAATTATATTTTGATGTGATAAAAAGTTATATAGTCTACGGCATTGAACAACATGAATTTAGAGTTGTAAATGTAGCTCTCACGAGTTTATATGGTGAGTATCTGTATGAATTATTATTTCAATAAATTTTTGGATTAATTTTTAACAGATACAAAATATCTTATTAGATATTTGATTTTACTCATACAAAGAACTAATAAGTTAGGGCAAAATGCCTCTAAATTAAAACTCAAGTTGTTTAAGGGCAAAGTTCAATGACAATTACTCAAGTTGAATTTCATCATTATGTTAAAATGTAATAACAAACACTAAACTTAGAGACCCAACCTCAACGGTTTTAAATATAGCAAGTTTCAGATTATTTTAATAAAGAATTAGTATAAAATTGCCGGATCTTTTTTTAGTAAACTTTTTATGAACATTTGGAAAGATAATTTGTTCTTTTATTTTTAAAATGCCTCTAAGCAATTGACCACCAAAAGAGCTATTTAAAGTTATGAAATTTCTAAAATACGTACTTAATTTTCAAATGATATATTTATTTTTTATTTTATCTTTCTCATTATTTTTAAATTTCTCAAATGATGTATTTATTTTAAATTTTATTTCTCTTGTCAATCATTATGACATTTCATTCAAAAATAATATTATTATGGTGTTATATTTTAAAAAAAATAATATTAGTATAGTATTATATTTAAAAAATTAATATTATTACGATCGTGATTTTTAAAATATAATATTATAGTAATATTGATTTTAAAATTATACTTTTTTGAAATATAACACCTGTATTTGAAATACAATAAATATTATTTTTGAACGTAACATTATACTGATCGGTGACGAGAATAAATTAAGAAACAAATACACAGAAATCTAAATGCATCATTTTTTTTTTCTCTCTCCGGTAAACAAACAAAGTCAAGCCATATCCATCCTCTTCGACTTCTTCCTCCCTCCGAGATTTTTGTTTTCCTCGTGGCGTAATTTTCCAGCCGAAGCCGCCATGCTTAGTCTCCGCGACACGTGCCTCGCCTCCTGCTACAAAAGCACGGCCCTACCTCGTACGGTATCCGTCGCAGACTGAATGTTGCTAGCCTTACTCCTGTAGAGATCAGGGATGGTGGAAGTAGGCGCAGGCCGATGACTTACGACCCCAGCTAAACTCGCGGCGGCCGCCTCGTGCCACGATGTGACAGCGTCCTGTCTGCATACTTTTTCTTTCTTTCTGAAAAACTTATGGAGGTTGAAAAGTATCATGATCAATTAACTATATGGCAAATGAGTGATTGAGAGCAGGCCGTCGCCCCCACACGTGAAGCTCAATTAAATTAAGCGCAGTAATCAGCATTTAAGATCGATTCGTTCGATGGGGAACTTTGCTGCCGGTTCGGCACGCGCGTGGTATGCATTAAACAACTAGCTCTTCTTCTAATCGGCCGCCGGGTACAGAGCCGAGATCGGCTTTTAATTCGAAGAAAAGAAAGTAAAAGGTAAAGGAACTAAAAGCTGCGACCGAGGCATCCGGCCGTCGGATCTCTGTATTAGAACAAAGGAGCCGGCAGATTAAGATCAAACGCAAAAGGAGCCGTCTGCCTCGCCGCCTCCTCCTCCGCCGCCACCGCGGCAGAGCTATTTTTCTCCAGCTCCACCCACGCTGCCGCCTCGACGGCCTCCAACCGCCACTCGGGTCGCCCCGATCCGCCGCCCGCAGGCTGATGCGGAGGCCCCAGCGCCAGACCCCTCCCGTCACCCGCCGGCGACGACGCGGCGCCCGATCGACACCGCGGCGTTGTCCACGACCCAATCCGAGGAGGCGCCCCGATCTCCCAGGCGGAGCCGAAGTTGGTCTTCGCCTTGGGCCCGCGCAGGCTGCGGGCGGCCTCGTCGTACGCCCGCGCCGCCTCCTCCGCCGTGTCGAAGGTCCCCAGCCACTTGCGCGTCTTCTTCCACGGGTCCCGGATCTCAGCTGCGAAACGCCCCCATGGCCGCTTCCGCACTCCGCGGAAGCGATTCTCCCTCGCTGCTCCGCCCGCCGCCGCCATCGCCCGCAGTCGAGGTCGAGAAAGGATGACAGACGTTGATGCTGAACGAGGAAGCCCGAAGCGGGTGTACTTATAAACCGGTTTTTTTTCCGCCCGACAGGTATTCCGTAAGAGGTAAGACGCCCCTCTGTTATTTTTTAAATTAAGATTTTTTTATTTTTTTAATTAATATTAAATATTTAATTTAACTTAACTAATCTATTCGATCTCATAATTTAAAAAAAAAAATTAAAAAAACACACTGCGGCTGCGGGTTGCCGGGTCAAAGTTAAAACATTCTCGCTGCTTTGCTTGGTGCCGTAAAAAAAACAAGCGTACGGTGAGGGTTTGCGTGGGGGTGCCGGGCGCATTCAATGAACGGCGGTGATTCCACTGCGGAACACTGTTGTTAGTGTCATCTGCGTGAATCACGGAGGTCAAAGTCCTAGGACGTCGATCAAGCTGCAGTCCATCTGACGAATCCGCATGCGTGCCGGGACGACTCGGATCCATGCGCCCAAGCCCCGGACCGGCAGCTACGTTGCACGTGCGCCATGCGCGCCGCGGGAAGGTGGGCGAGCTCGCTCGTGGCGTACGACCCGAAAGGGGAAGAAATAAGGATGATAATCACGACCGAATTTGATGGAGAATTTAATATCCTATTTGAATAAAAGAAGATACGGAGAAATTTTTTAAATGTAATTATAATAATCGAATATTTAAGTACGAGTATTTTTGAATTTGGAGTAGAGAGACAAATATGATAAAATTTTATTCATATTTTATCTGATATATATATATATATATATAATTCTTGGAATTTTTTTTTTAATCTGCTTCTCGTCTAAAAAAAAATTAATTAATTAATCTCTTTATTCGATCATCAATATGTATCTCATTTTCTTTTCTACTAAAAATTCTCGCTTGATCGAGAGAGCGCGAGGGGAAAAAAAGTAGATAAGTACATTAAAATTATTTATTTATTTTTTAAAAAAAAGAATTGTAGGTAGTAATAGAATGATGGGTAGAATATAAATATCCGATCTTCTGATAGATATGGAGATGTGGATGAAAATTAAATATCGGTACGGAGATGAATATGAGGATGAATATAATAAATAGAAATGAATATGAAGATGATATAAAATTTAATTCAAATCTGACTTATTATCCTTTTCTAAAAAAGAAAGTTGAATAAATTATCAAAACCCGACGTATTACTTGTCATTTTATTAGTTCCAATGACAATAACTTAATCAGAATTTTATCATTGATCCTACCTGAGAATTGCTTTGATAGATGAGCTATCGGTGAGTTTTCTATAGTTGAGTGAATCACGATGAGCTGGAAGAAAGAAGGGTCATTGAAGTGCTGCTTCAACTGCTACCGAGCCGCTCAGGGAGACTTGCACGTCGTAAAGGAGTGACGGGGTTAGGATAAAAATCGAATTACCCCGACCTTCGATCCTCCAACGCTCAAGTCAGCATGTGGAGAAGATGAATAGTCTAGACTGTAATTGATGTGTCTGAATAAAAAGCATGTAAAGAATGAAAAACTTGAAAAGTTCGAAAAAAAACCCTCCTTTGACCCGCAGGGAGCGGGTTTTTTA
Source organism: Hedychium gardnerianum (assembly GCA_038050645.1). Taxonomy (NCBI): domain Eukaryota; kingdom Viridiplantae; phylum Streptophyta; class Magnoliopsida; order Zingiberales; family Zingiberaceae; genus Hedychium; species Hedychium gardnerianum. Next base: position 23,469 of record JBBUKS010169564.1, read on the forward strand.
TAAATGTTCAATCGACAGGATGTCACATCTACGGTAAAGAATATGTTCTGTCACCTGTCAGAAGGTCTTGTGATCCTTATCTTGTAATATTGTAGGAGATTTTTGAGGATCTCGCTATGTAACCCAACTTGCTCCATGTGTTCTAACAACTCACGTGTTCTTCACTGGGAAGACTGATGAGTCAGGGAAGACTGACGAGTCAAGAAAGACTAACGAGTCGAGAAAGATTGACGAGTCGGGGGAAGACTGTCGAGTCGGCCGGGAAGACTAGCGAGTCAGCCGGGAAGACTGGTGAGTCGGAAAAAACTGGTGAATCGGAGGAAAGACTGATGAATCGAAGAAAGATTGGTGAATCGACTGAAAAGACTGATAGTCATTTTAACCTAACTCAATATATCAATTGACTTTTTTTATATCCGTGATCATTTTTAATACTCCCCGTATCAATCATAGAGTTGACTTCTAATCAATTAGATCAAAACTTTTAAGTTGAATCGGCTAAAAATCATATTTTTCTGCATGCGTGAATCGATCCAATTCATCCGATGTATTACCAAACTGATTCAATTTGGGCTTCAAAATGGTTCTTTGAGTTATCTTTAAGCAAACAACCTTTTATAGGGATCGCAACATGTAAGAAATTTGCAAAGTTTATTCATTCGAGCAAAGTGTATCCAT
>JBBUKS010169888.1:0-24130 GCA_038050645.1 Hedychium gardnerianum
AGTTACTTTACACATACTATGTTTTCTATGCTAACACTGTGATGCAGGAAAGATAAGCCTAGAAAAGCTAAACCAGACACTCAGAAGGAATCTAGGCGCCCTAAGCCGATTCAAGTGCCTCAAAGGGATTGAGGCATCTCAATCACCCGACACGAAACAAAATGAGGTGGCAGCCCCTGGTTGGTCGACGCACATTAGCAACGAGGCGCCTCAAAGGGATTGAGGCACCTGGGTTGGGATAGACTCGGGCAGAGTCACGTTGTGACCAGATTTAGTGGTCGAGGTGACTCAAAGGGATTGAGGTGCATGGAAGAGGATAAAACATAACTAACTCGGATCCGATCAAATCAACTCATAATAGAGGTGCCTCAATAGGAATAGAGGCACCTGGATCAAGTTATAAAAGAAGACCACAACTCATAAGGTTGACACCATAACAACCTTCGCACTATTCCAAACCTCGACTATGACGCCGAAAAGCTTCTCTGACGACCATGCTCAATTTGCTAATCCAAAGTTGTCGATATAATTACTATTTGTACTTAATATTTCAGTTTTACACCATTTTGTAATCAACGTGCTTATAGTGAATTGTCCAACGAAAGCACTCGTGCAGATGCGGGCCTTGGACGAGTCATCGCCAAGCGGTGAACCAAGTAAAAAATAAACGTGTCAACTTTATTTTTCTTACTATTTCTATTTTGCTGCGTACTTGTATTTTACGAAAATGTAAAAAAATCACAAGCGCTATTCACCCCTACCCCCCTTAGCGCTGTTCTCCGATTCTACAGAACCTTCTCCATGTCATCGCTTGAACATGATTCCTGCACACAACACAAATAAAGAAAATCTTGAGGGAGAACATTTGGGCTTGTGGTGGAGAAAATGAGGGAAGAGGGTTTGGTTTCTTGTGGTGGGGGATGGGGTTAGGTTTTGAGGGATCTAGGGTTTGCAGAGGAGAGGAAAAGGGAAGAGGAAGTGATCTTGAGGATAGAGGAGGAAATGGAAGGTAAGATCTCGAGATTTGAGGATTTTAGGGTTTGAAGAGGGCTAGGATTTGGAGAAGAAGAAGTGATGCGAAAGCGTTGAGAGGTCATAACTCTGGACTCAGGTTGAATCTGTAGGATCGAAGAAAACGCTAGAGGAGGGTGAATAGCGTGTGTCGCTTTTTCATATTTTTTCATAAAAACTCAAGTAATAACGCAGCGAAATAGAAAAAGACAGTACTAACAAGTTTCTTTTTACTTGGTTCACAGCCCGGTGACTGTTAGTCCAAGGCTCACACCCGTATGAGTGTTTTCGTTAGACAATCCACTATGAGCACGATGTTTACAATACTTTAAAAGAATGAACACTTAAAAATAATAATACCGACAACTTTAGAGTAGTAGCTTTGGCGTTGATTGTCGGAGCAGCATTTTGGCGTCGTGAAGGGCTTTTAGAAGCAGCGCGTGAACATGAAAGTCGTGTGAAATTTCGTTCTGAAGCTGCTGGTCGAATCTTCTTTTATTGACTCATCCAGGCGCCTCTATTTGCATTGAGACGCCTCTATCTGAGTCAATCTGACCGAATCTGAGTTTGTCGCGCCTTATCTATTTCCAAGCCCCTCAATTATCGATGTGGCCCAACCTGACCGTAGCTCGACTCTAGAGAATATATCCTGACCTAGGCGCCTCAATCCCATTGAGGTGCCTGGTTGTTGACGTGTGTCGTCCAACCAGAGGTTGCCACCTCATCCTGCTCGCGCTGAGGTCATTGAGACGTTTCAATCCCTTTGAGGCGCCTGGATCCTTCCAAGCACTTGGTTCAATAAATTTCAGACTTCAACTTCTACATCACAATGTTAACATAGACATAATATATAATAGAAGAAATAACATTTAACAGTCTCGGGACTGTCCGGTTCTGACTTTTGGATTTCCAGTGAAACTCTAGGTCGAACTGACGTCTACTGTTCCCTCAACGGGGAACGCGTCCTCACCTACTCCTCTCATGAGAGTTTACCTGTTGTCAAACATCTGGACCTCCAGACTGTTTGGACTTTTACCCAACATCCGATCTTGACCTCCGGGACTTCTTGCTAGACGTCCGATCCTCGACCCGCCTAGATTTTTTCATGGTGTCCTTGATCCCAGGGCTTTCCACCTAATGTCCTTGGCCCCTAGGACTTCTGTCTTGTGTCCTCGATCTGCCAAGACTTTTGTCTAGTCCTCTGGACCAAGACTTCGTTGCCTAATCTCTCTAATTAGGATTTCTTACCCAATCCCCGGACCAGGACTTCTTGTCTCATCCAGCTGACCAAGACTTCATTACCTAGCCTCAATTAGGACTTTCACCTTGTTTAAGTTCCCTTAGGACTTTCTGCTTGAGCTTCATATACACTTAGTCAGATTCATTAGATAATAATAAACATTAACTTTGAACTTTTACTATCTATCAAAATATAAGTTCGATTAGCTAATGCTTTCAGCACCAACAATCTCCCCCTTTTTGATTTATAGCAACCTAATTCAAAGTTAAGTAAAATTATAAGCACCTTTAAATAATGAGATAACCAAAGAAAAGATTCATAAGTAAAAGAAAAGTAGGTTGCTCACCCTTAATTATTACTCTCCCCCTGAAGTTAAGGTCTTAGTATTTTAAAAGAATTTCAGAATTTTCTCTCTTTAACTTTAACTCATCTTTATCTTTCTCCCTTTGACAAATATCAAAAAGAGTAAGGAGGTCAAGGAAATAATTTTTAAGTAGATTTTTAAAAAATATTTTTCAAAGATAATTGCAAATATATATATATATATATAAACAGAAATATTTTCAAAAATACTTTTAAGCATTTTTCAAAAAAAAAATTACAAGTATTTTTCAAAACTAAAAATTTGAGAAAGCATTTTCAAATTGCAAGTCTTTATCAATAGAAGTTTTAAAATTCTTTTCGACATAGAATTTTTAAAATAATTTTCAAGTATAATTTTTAAAAATATTTTTCGAAAAGATTTTCAAATAGTTTTTGAATAGTTTTTTCAAAAATATTTACAAGTATTTTTCAAACAAATTTTTTCTAAGAAAATTTTCAAAAGTATTTTTCAAATATTTTCCAAACAAAAAAACTTTCAAAAATATTTTTCAGGTATTTTTTAAAAATAAAATTTAAAAAAAAAAATTCAACCAGAGTTTTCAAAAATATTTTCTAAATTATTTTTCAAAAATAGAATTTTAAAAGATTTTTCAAGCACTTTTCAAAATAGAATTTTCAAAAATATTTTTAAGTAATTTTTAAATAGATTTTTTAAAAATTATTTATCATTATTTTTTTAAAAAAAATCAAGTATTCCAACAAAAATTTTAAAATAAAGAATTTTTAAATATGCTCCCCTGAATTAAAATTCTCTTTGACGATTTTGAAAGCATATTTTGGAAATCAAAACATAGATTTGAAAGTTTTTGCAAGTTAATATTTTTCAAGAGAAGGTTTAAACATAGATAAGTTTTTGAAAAAAAATTCTAAGGCAAGTTTGAAAACACTTTGCAAAAATAAAGCAATAATACTTTTTTAAAAAATTACAAGTTAATATTTTTTTAAAAAAATATTTAAACATAGACAAAAATTTTACAAAATTTTCTAACGTAATTAAAATTTTTTTTTTAATACTTTGCTAGATTTTTTTTATAAATTAAGCAATAACTTTAAAAAAAACTTAAGCAAGAAAGAAAGTATGTAAATATCATATTTATAGTCCAAGTAAAAAAGAATGATTTCCTAAAGTCCTTAAATAAATCATATAATAAATCATATAAATTTTAGGATCGAAGGAATCTAGATATCTCCATAATGGTATGATATTGTCCACTTTGGGCTTAGACCCTTATGGTTTTACTCTTGGGCTCTATCCAAAATGTCTCATATAATTGGAGATATTTTTTCCTTATAAGCCCATGATATTTCCCATTTATTTTCAATGTAGAATTTTGTTTGCAACCTTGTAACTCTAACAAATGCCTCAACACAAATACCAAATAAATAGGGTAATAGTGAGTCTCCCTGACGTAGTCCTCTGACCCCTCTGAAAAGACCAAAATTCTCGTCGTTGATTGTCATCGAAAAAGATGTGGTAATTACACACTCCATAATTCATGTAATAAATTGCTCAGAAAAATGCAGTCCAATAAGAGCATCATGCAAAAAAATCTCAATGTACTGAATTAAACGCCTTCTGAAGGTCAATATTCATAATGCATCTGGGAGAGATATGCTTCTTGTTATATTTTTGAAATAACTCTTGTGCTAAGTCAATGTTATCTGTAATGAGCCGATCCTGCACAAAACTTGTCTGAGATTGGTGGAGGACACTATCCAATATATTAGCAATACGCTCAACCAAAAGCTTAGAAATCACCTTGTAGAATATCATGCAACATGAGATAAGCTGATAATGTTGATTTTGGAACAAGATCTATCAAAGTATGATTTCATCTTCTTAACAATTTCTACTATTGAAGAACTCCATGATTGCTAAAATAAAATATGCCCCTACCATGTCCCAAGTTTACTTGAATAATTTAGATCCATATCCATTTGAACCTGGCACCCATTGATCACCGATGTTGAAGAATGTCGTCTTGATATCATCTACTATTGGTATACAGACTAGTGCCCATTGATCATTGATGTTGAAGAGAACCGTCTTGATATCATCTATTGTTGGTATACGGACTAGCTGAGCATGATGATCTACTAAAATATATCGGCCAAACTGCATACACAAGTGTGGGAAAGCTATTCGGTCGGTACTTAGATGACCTTGAAAGTAGGCCGTGAATACTCATACAACCTCCTCAAATGACTTCATAAGACTGCCATCAAATGTCTCCACTATTGTGACTTTGTTTCACCGGTTATTCCTCTTAACAAGAGCATGAAAGAAAGAGGAATTGTGGTCAACTTGTTTAAAATACCCCAACTTTGCTCGCTACATACAAAAACTATGATCCGTGACATTAAGAAGAGTTGTAGCACGCTATAATTCTTTGTAGTTTTAGTCCATGGTGCAATTGTTAGTCCAACTTCTTGTACTTCTTCTAGAAGTTGATGAGCAATATCCTCTCTTACTGAGATGTGCTGGAAATGCATAGTATTCAACTCCTTCAAGTTACTTTTTAGCAAATTTAAAATTTGCCCAAGGAGGAATTACCCGATGCCATGTTGGACTTATTGCTTATATCTCGCCCATTTAAAAGCTACCAGGTGCAAAAAAGTATCATGTTTAGCTCACATGTTAAAGAACTTGAAGGGCTTAAGAACACCAATGCCTTCATCCAAAATAGAAACCAAGCAGGCTGAATTATCTAAAAGGCATCCATGCGGGGTGAACTCTACAAAATTTTGTGACTCAGTTTCTAACCAATGTTTGTTGATTCTTGATCCAACGTACTATATATGTGATCATTCGTCCATGTGTATCTGCATCCCGTATATTGTAAATCTTCTAGACCAACAAAGGCCACAAGGTTCTGAAAGTCTGATGTACAAGACTGAATGACCGAGAGACCTCCGCACTTGTCCTCTGCCGATAGAAATGAGTTGAAGTCCCCTAAAACTATCCATAGCAACCCCACATCAGTAGCAAGTCATTGTAGTCCTTCCCATAATGTTTTCCTTCCTTCTACAGTCAGTTGTCGATACACAAACGTGACCACAAAATGTTTTTGGGACATTTACATGTAACCTTGTAGTGAACGAACTGATCATGCCATTCTTGCACCTCTAGATTGACTTTTTGATCATCCCACACCAATAATATACGTCTTCGGCCCTTTGAATTGTCCCATTGCTCCACCTGAAACTAAAGAAACCTTTGTGATTTGAGATTTTGAAAACCCAAAGTTGTGAGTTTTGTCTCCAACACTCCTAAAACACCAAGGTTATTGCTTCAAAAGAAGGTTTCCACACCCTTATGCTTGGGACTTTTATTGAGGCCTCGAATACTCCACGATCCAACCTTCATTATGCTTGCGATGGCCTAGACCGCCCAGTATTGGCTGAATGTTTTCTTCCCCTCAAAGGTGTTGCTGCATTGCCAAGTATGGTGGAAGTTACACCCTTACGCTTGTTGCCCATGTCCTTTTGTATGTTCATATTATGTCCAAAGTCTTTCCCTTGCTGCGAGTCATTAGAAGATAAGCTTTTTGAGTCTAGTCCAGTGCCGACAAAGTAGTGATGGTCTGTAAAGACTAATGGTGGACTATTTCTGCCTTATCAGCAACTTGTCTTTGCTTTTGGTGCCCTTCCTTTTATGCCTAATCTCCCATATTTTCGTGGCTTCCTCCTTCTCCGTAGAGACTATGTCTTGCTGCTTGTTGGACTCAATTAAATCTGCCATAGCAATAGTACTCACACTTCCAACAACCACATCGGGGGTATCCTGTGTTGCTCTAAAACAATTTCTGATGCCTTCTCCATGAGGCTATGTCCAATTGCCTGTTGGACTCATTTAAATCTATCATAGTACTCACACTTCCAGCAGCCACAGTAGTGGTATCCGCAATTCCAACAGCCCGAGAAGTGGCTGATTGACCAACATCGTTGGTCCTCAACTCTACAACTATATTATCAGTTTCTTGCACACCTTCAGTAGTAACAACCTGTCCGGCCATATCTGGGTTTTCTGGTTGTCATATGGTGGTGTTTGGCAATATAGTCTGCTGCTCCAATAGCTGAGCCTACTGTGAACTCTTCGAGGGACTAGTGATGCCTTCACATTGTGTTTGGTAGTACCCCATATGCTAACAGGTTAAGCAAAATTTAAACATAATATTCAAAATGGAGTAGGAGGTTTACCTCCAAGCCCCCAGGCAGCACTACAGGGATATCGTTCGGGGGCGATTTTGTGATGTCAACCTCCACTAGCACCCTCGCGTAGTTGATACGTCCTCGTTGTCTAGTCATTTGATTGGTGTATAGTGGCCCACCAATCAGCGAGGCCAATTTGCCAATGCCCGAATAGTTCAACACTCTAGTGGTAGTTCTGAGATTTGGACCCAAATCGGTAAGCGTTGAAGCTCCTCCCTTTGAAAAAAGAATTCCGTAGGGAGCGACTTAGGTATAGGGGGCGACCAAGTGCAATGTATGGTCCTCCACGCAAGACCCGATCGTAGTCCTTCGGGTTTTGGAATTTGACGAGGAGCCACATAGTCTTATGAACTTGGTATCATACTTAACATTCCATCTCTTCGCCATGGACTTGATTGCTTGCTAGCCTGGAAAGCAACCAACGAAGCATCCTACCAAACAATCACCTACTGCATCCACAATTGTCTCCACATCCTCTGGCTCAAGTTTGACTTGTCCAACATTTGATTGTATGAAATGTAGGGCGTTCTCCTACGAGAATAGCTAGTTTGTTAAGAATTCCACCATCGACGATTCTTTCCCCTGGAGGGTTGCACCTCTTCGGTTCTCCTTGTCTCCACAGAAGCTTGCACTGTCTCTGTACGACTTGTCTCCACCCTCGAAACCCTATTGCTCATCAGAATTGGAATGTTGACAGATTTGGTATGCCTTGAATGAGCACAAATGCCTTCCCAAAATTGGATGATCACCGAAGGAAGGCCAATGCTCGACTTGGGAAGAAATAAGTGATGCATGTGGGTTTCCAAATTTGTCAAGAGATTCAATTTTTGAATTCAAATATCGGATAAGAATCACCAGCAACGTTTCCAAACTGGAAGTAAGCCCAATGTAATTTCCAAAACTTGATGCTGAGTTGTATGGGACCACGCCAATTGTGTACTATATGGTCTTGACTGATTAGCTGATTCAGCCCATGTCACCTTCTAGCCGTGCACACCAAGGATGACGTGTCTCTTCTTCCACCAGCCCGACGTCTCCTACCCAAGTAGCATGCCAATCATAGATTCTGCTGCAGGCCACCAACTAGATACTCAACCTAAATGTCTTGTTGGTGTAGGGAGCACCATAATCAAACTTCTATTTTGATGTTGTCAAAAGTTCAAAGTTAAGTCGTATTGGTATCTGATGAACTAATCCAGTGTGCAGGATCTCAACTCTAAAAGCCTTAGTAGGTCTGGGGGACTCGATATTAGACAAGAGAAGTCTCGACAGATCGTGGAACCAAGCAGGAAGTCCAGATGGGTCAAGAAGACTTGACATCTGACAGGATGATTTGATAAGTCTGGAGGACCTAATATCGAATCAAGTGGAAGATCTAGAAGGTTGATCCGATGCTGAGCAAAGTCCAAACAGGTCTGGAGGACCCGATGTTTGGTAGGTAAGTTGAGGTAAGAACTTGGAGTTAGTGCAGTAAGGTCGTGTCTCAGTAGGGACAAACCTTAGGCGTTGATCCAACTGAAGAAACCTACAAGGGTTTCTAAGTTGAGATCAAGACAGTTCGAACTATCATATTCATGCATACTTATATATGGTCTAACCTTTATTTTGTAGGACTGCTACTATTATTATATTTATTGTGCTAACTTTGTTTTGCAGATAAAATAAAATTTGGATTTAACTTATGTTTGATCGATCGAACGGGCGGTTCTGTCAACCGATCAGACCAGATTAGCATAGTATCTATCAGATGTTGCAAACTTGGAAATCACGGGAATCAGTCAACCGATCCAGGGGATCAGTCGACCGATCAAATATGGAGATAATCAGATATCAGATTGAATTAGCGTGAAAATATTAAATGCAGGGGTCAGTTGACTGATCAACTGGATCAGTCGACCGATAAGCCATGATTTCGGGATCGAACGGATTGGATTAGAGTAAAGAAAGAAGTCCGTGGGATTCAGTCGACGGATTGGAGGATCAGCAACTGATTGATTTTTCAGTTGACGGAACGCAGCCTATAAAAGAAGCCCTCGAGGTCCGAGCCGATTATCACTTCATTCAGTGCTACCTCTCGCATCTGCTGCTACTCTCAGTGCAAGCTGTTCTGCTACAACACCGAGAGACTCTCAGACACTCACGCTTCATCTCCCATCTCCTGTGTCGGTAAAATTTTATTTTATACACTGTCATTGGAAGATAGTAGGGTTGTTACTATCCTCCTTACATTTTGTACGACTTATGCTTCGTCTTCGAAAGTTTTCAGAGAGAAGAAAGATAGTGGATTAACCCAACGATACGATCCGAAGGGTCATGTGTTCTTGGAGTAGGAGTCGGCTGGGCTCCGAATCAAGTAAAATCGAACAAGTACTTTCCTATTTTCTATTCCGCTGCTAATACTCTAATTCAATTTTACGATTATGATAAAAAGAAAAAAAAATTGGAGGAGATTCACACCCTACTTTTCTCTCTCGTGTTTCACGATCCAACATGTCTCTTGTGTAATCTTGATCTCCTTTTTAACTCCGAGTAGCCATCACCCACTAGGCCAGAAAGGTCCTTAGTGAATCCTCAAATCGTCCCCCACCTAAGGGTAACCTTTAACTATGTGTGAAGATAACGCACAGCGTAGAATTACCCAGCAACACCCCATCGGTCGTTTCCTACAGGTTTCTTTCGATGAGAAAGAACATACTCTCCGTCAGGATTTTTGAGATGGTTTGTCGTCACCTTCTCTCTAGAGAGAAGGAAAGAGAGAGCTTCTCTCTCTAAACATTGCAAGACCAACCCAAGAAGTATCAATCTAGTAATAACTATTAAAATAACATGATCTAACTTAATCACAAGGGAGGGATTATTAACATAACAATTTTTTTATTTTGATTCGATAATTTATTTAAATTAGGATAACAATAAATATAAAAAAAATATTAAGACGATCGTAAATTTTAAACTCACCCTTAATCTGAGTATCTAACTGACTCTACGCCATCAAGTGGAGATATATTTAAGATGACAACTTGATTTTTCCAATTGGGGAGGTTTACTAACTTTAAGTCTTTTTTTTAACTTTATCATACATTAAAATAATACTAACATGCGATAAACAAAAATAATCACAAAGATATAAATCAAGCATAGTAATCAAATAAGAAATAAACATTCAAATGTTCATAAGCTTATGCACAATTTTATATGACTTTTTTATAATTTCTCATTTATATGATATTCCTTACATGTTTTGACCTATTTGCTAATTTTAAATTTTGATCTAGTTTGCTTGAAATTTTAAATTTTCTCATATTTTAAAATTGTTACTTTTGATGAGGGGGAGCAAATGTGAGGCTTAAGTTAATACCTCCCAAAATTACCCTTAGTGACATGTTTTTTTGATATTATTGTACTAACTTAAATGGTTTGTCAAAAATCAAAATGGGGAGAGATAATAGGGATGATCGAACTCTAAATGATGGAGTCCGACTAGGTTAATCAGAGGTTATCCATTGACCAATAAGATACTTCAAGTGGTTTTCTACATCTCATCTACAAATTGATGGTAAAATCAAGGATGTTAATCGTAGTTTAGGAAATTTATTGAAGTGTTTAGTAGGTAAAAAATGAGGTATTTAGGATTCAATTTTGTCCCATGCTGAGTTTGCTTACAACAATTCAATAAATCGATCTACTAATCATAATTTATTTGAAATCATGCATGGGTCGAAAGCTCGTCAACCTATTGACCTGATTCCCTTACCTATCATTTCTCATTCTTCTGAGTTAGTTGAGAGTTTTACTGAGCAAATCAGAGAGATCCACTCCCATTACCTATCATTTCTCCTTCTTCTCAATCAGTTGAGAGTTTTACTGAGCGAATTAGAGAGATCCATACATATGTTAGGAGAAAAATTGCATTGAATAATGAGGCTTATAAAATTCAAGCTAATGCAACCCATAAGTTTAAGGAATACAATATAGGGGATGATGTGCTTATCCGCATTCGCCCAAAATGTTTTACTACAAACTCCTTCAAAAACTTTCATGCTCGCTCCTCTGGTCCATTTTAAATTATGAGAAAATTGATACTAATGCATATGTTGTTAACTTATTTGCTAATTTTAACATTAGTCTAATTTTCAATATTGAGTACCTACTACCATATCAGGGAATATTCGAGTCTTCTTCTTTGTCTATTGATTTTCCTATATGTCATGTACCTACAACGCCAATTGTGACACCCATCCATAACACCACCATCTCATCATATTGAGAGCATTATAGACTATCAAATAGTGATCTCTCCAAGAAGAAGCACTCATCGATACCTAGTACGTTGGATAGGGTTTACGGATTTTGAAGGCATATGGATCACTGAAGATGAACTTTGAAGCCTCTCCCCCAAGGTTCTAAAAGAAATGGAGCAGCAACTGCTTGATCTAGCTGAAAAGGTGAAACCACTTTGTTCCAATATGTTGTGTTGATGGATTCACTTTGTTAGTCCATCTTCTCACTCAACGTAGTCGAGTTTTCTTTAGTTGGAGAGAATAACATAGTCAAGAATTTAATTTATTCAAAGTTGTCTGAGTTGTTAATTTTTATAATTAATTTGGACTTCTTAAAAAGTTGTTTAGTTTTTTTAGAAAAGTTTGTTAGATTTTATTAGAAAAATTAGGATTTTTTTGTTATTTTATAAAGAATAAGTCATGTCCTAAAACTATAAAAAGTGGTTAGGATCCCATGTATTCTTCACATTTTATGTTAATACAACTTGTAATTTCTTTTTCTCTAGATGAGAATCAACAATTTTCCTTAGGGTGAGGATCATATCCTTATTCGCTCCGCTATGCTGCATCAATTGGTATTTAGAGCTTTCCTCTTGGTGAGGATTGTATCTCAATCCTTTTGTTGTGCTACATCAAAAATAATGCAGCAAAAATTTAATTTTATTAAATTTTGTTTAAGTCGTTAATTTTTATAGTTAGTTGATGTGTGCATTTTATATAAGGTTTCTATCGTAGTTTAACACACATATTATCTCATTTTATATGTATATGTCTCATGTTTTTATCTATTTGTACTTCATTTTGATATTTTCTAGTTCGAAGAACTGTTCTTGTTTATTTTCTTTGATAGGGCGCAAAAATGAACGAAAACGGAGTTAAAATATCCATTTCCAAGAGAATTCCAGCTGCTACGGTTGTGGCAATTTGAAGAGGTCGTACCAGAATCCTAAGCCTTCCCAGTGCTCACCACGGGCTGCCCGTGCTAATCAGCACGGGCTATGCTAAAAATTCAAACTTTCCCAGCACTTGCCACGGACAGTTCATGCTAGCCGGCACAGGTCGTGCCAAAAATCTAGACTTTCCCAACGCTTGCCACGGGCAGGTCATGCCAGCCGGCACGACCGTGCTCGAATTCAGAGTTTCTCCAGCGCTTGCCACGGGCGGGTCATGCTCACCCAGCACGATCGTGCCACCGCCCGCCAGCAGCCACAGCGCCCAACACGGGCAAGCCATGTCGGCGGGCACGACCCATGTTGGGTACCTGAAACTCAAGTATAAAAGAGGATTTGAGATCTAAAGAAGGGGATCTCAATTGGGAGTTGTCCAAGGGCCCCAAGAGGATTTCGAAGAGTAGAGTCAAGGGTTTTTCGACGCCCCAATGCCCAGAATTCAGATCGAAAAGCATCCGGAGACAATTCTACACATTGAGACTAAGCTTTTCTTTTCATTTCTGAATTTGTCTTGATTGCAACTTGTTGACATGATATTTTCTAATTATAACTTCAAATTTATGGAGTAGACTCTTTATTCTAGGATTAGAGATTAGCTCATTTGATATGTAAATACTATTTTAAAATCTATTAATTTTGAATATTCTATTTCAATGATATGTATGCTTGTGGTCCAGATCTATTAATGAAACACGATCTTGATGCTAAAAGCACAAGATTCATATCCCACAAGGATTTGGAGATGAACCGAAAGGAGAACTCAATCCTCTAACCCGTAAAAACTTGAGACATGGAGAGATGCCTACGAAAGTCGATCGATATGCCACGAGAAGTAATAGGCTATCATAGATCTTAATGGATCTGTTCCAATTCATCGCCACATAGTAAGAGAAGACAACTTGGGGGTTGTGGGATCATGTGACAGGGATCTCCTTTTGAAAGTAATCCCTCAGCTCTGTCACTCTGAAAGTAGACAACTAATTGGAACGGATACGCCGGTGTAATTCCAAAAGTTCACATCAGATATCATAGAATAATCTACCTACATAAACAACCATTGAGGAATAGAAAATCAAACATAGATTAGGTATTTACAATCATTGTGGTAAAATCGAAATCCTATGATCGTTTTCCCCATCAAATTCTCTTGGATCACTCTTCTTCATTCCTTTTCTCATCAAGCATAATACTTTCTCTCTCTCCTCACCTTATTATCTGATTTCTCTCGTCTAATTTTATTTATTTTCAACCAACTCAACACCCTTGATTTGTCTAGATAATTGCATTTATTTAGTATACTAGTACTTAACCATCAATCCATGTAGATTCGATCTTTTTATTACTTGGCGATATTTCGTGTACTTAACAACACATCAAGTTTTTGAGGCTGTTGTTGGGGATTAATTTTGGTTAATATTAGTGAATTACAAATTGATTGGACTAAACTGCTTTTCTTTACAGTTTTATATTTGCATTTGTTTATACGTTACTTAACATTATTTCTTTTTCGTTTTCTTTTTCTTTTTCAGGAAGATCAATTCAATATATGCGAAGGTCCACAAGGTTAGGGGATTTATTGCCATTTGACTTATAGATTGATTGTACTTTTCATCAAAAACTAATTGAGCAAAGAACAATGAATCAAAATCAGATACCTCCGAACCTTGTCATAGCAAACAACAACAACCTACTACTTGGAGATTATGCAACACCAAATTTGATAGGATTAAGATCAAGCATTATCAGATCAACTATTGAGGCAAACAACTTTAAGCTTAAACCAACCTTGATACATATGGTTCAACAGTGTCAATTCGGTGGAGCACCTATGGAAGACCCTAATTTCCATCTGAAATTTTTTCTGGAAATTTGTGCAACCCTAAAGTAAAATGGGACTTCTGCTGAAGCTATAAGACTCATGTTATTCTCGTTTTCATTAAAAGACAAAGTTAAGATTTGGCTATCATCGCTTCCTCCTGAGAGTATTGCAACTTGGGATCAATGTGAATTCAAATTTCTGAGCAAGTTCTACCTACCTAGCAAGACTGCTCATATGAGGCATCTTATCACCAATTTCATGCAAAAGGACGGTGAGTCATTATTTGAGGCATGAGATCGACACAAGAGTCTATTGCAACAATGCCCATGCTATGGGCTTGAAAGATGACTGATCATTCACACATTCTATAACGGGATTTCTTATGCCGCTAAAGTTTCACTTGATTCAGCTGTTGGGGGAGTTATGATGAACAAAACACTAGAAGAAGCCGAAGATATCATAGAAAGTGTAACATTCAATAATCATCAATGGGCTACTGAAAGAAGTGTTCATGTGTAAACTCCGGGGATGCATTCAGTAAATTCTGTAGATTTTATAGTTGCAAGATTGGATGCTATGAGCAAGCAGTTATATTCATTGAGTGTAAGCCCGATAAATGTCGTTAATGTGTCTTGTGAGATCCGTGGAATTTTGGGGCACTCAAGAAAAAATTACTCAGTTTTAACAACCATGTAAGGTAGTCGTATGGAACATGTGGATGCAATTAATAATTTTAATTCACGGCATAACAATCCTTATTCTAACACATACAATCTTGGATGACGGAATCATCCTAATTTTTCTTACCACATAAATCAAGAGTCATATCAGAATTAAAGGGGTTATGATCAAAATTCTGAATCTCAACAACAACCACAAAAGTCTAGCATAGAGAAGATGATGAAGTAGTTTATAGCAACACAATATGAAACAAATAAAAATTTAGACAACAACACGCTAACTATGAGATCATGATTAAAGAGTTGAAGCCTTCGGTTAATTCTCTAACTATGAGATCATGATTAAAGAGTTGAAGCCTTCGGTTAATTCTCTTACAAAACATATAAAGATGTTGGAGAACCAAGTTGCACAAGTGGAGAGCTCAATTGCAAGAACTCTGGGAAATTTTTTGGGACAATCGGAGACCAACCCGATAGAATATTGTAATTCCATAAACTTGAGAAGTGGAAAAGTGTTGCAAGATTTAAATGAAGGCATGCAGAATGTAAAAGATGGCTTTGTCAAGGGAGTTGGTATACTTAAAATGCCTATAGTGGTAGAGGAGGAGTTGAGCAAATCTAAAGAACCAAAAGAAGACATCTTGCTACAACTTCTAATGCGAACTTATGAACCACAAATTTCATTTCCACAATGTTTAGTGAAGACAAGGCAAGATGAAGAGTTCGGAAATTTTTTGGAGATGATGAAGAAAATTTATGTGGAGGTGTCGTTGCTTGATACTTTGCACTAAATGTCACAATTTGTAAAATTTATGAAAGAAATCATCTCTCACAAAAGAAAAATAGAAAGTCAAACTGTTGCACTCACTGAGGAGTGTAGTGTCATTATTCAGAATGAGCATCCTCCTAATCTGAAAGATTCGGGAAGTTTTTCTATCCCATGTTTCATTAGGGATAAAAAGATAAATAGAACTTCTGTGATCTTAGAGCTAGCGTGAGTCTGATGTCATATTCAATGTGTAAAAAGCTAGGTCTCGGGGACTTAAAACTCATAATAATGACTTTGCAATTAGTCGACCATTCTTATCGGTATCCTTTGGGAATCCTAGAGGATGTCTCAGTAAAAATTGGCGACATTATTGTGCTAAATGACTTTGTTGTTTTAGAGATAGAGGAGGATCCCCGTATCCCTATTATCCTTGGAAGACCCTTCCTGGCCATCACTGGAGTTATCATAGATGTGAAAAGTTATAAACTCTCGTTTGTGGTAGAGACGAATAAGATAGAGTTTGACCTCTCAGGCTATTAATTGATTTTCATGAAGATGACCTTGGAGAAGAAAGCAATTTTGACAAGGAGGATCAATTTGAAAGACCTTCGGACACCGAACCCAACATAAATCCTTTAAAAGAAGATAAATATGTTATTCCAGCAAAAGCCAAGCCAAGGGAAGAGCCTTGTCAGTCTGAATCACTCGGAGGAGGGAAAAGGAACCCCCTCAAAGCAAAGACTCCAAGTTGAGTTGAGAAAAGAGGTCGAGCTAAGGACCTTAAACAAACGCTTCTTGGGAGGCAACTCAAGCTTTCGTTGCGTAGATCTTTTATGTTTACTTTCACTAATCTTTGATTTTGAGTGATTTTGATCGAGTCGTTTCATTTTGTAGGTCATTCGACAGTCACAAGCTACAATTAAGAAGTTTCAAATCCTGTCACGGGTAGGCCGTGCCAAAAAATTTTGACCTTACAGTGCTCGCCACGAGGTGCCCGTACCAATCAACACGAGTCATGGCCAAAATCTGCAGAAAATTTGAAAGTCCACAATGCAGCCATGGTGGGAATTGACTAGATCAAGTGAGTATGATCCCTCAAGCGAAAAAGTCTCCCAACTCCAAAATCCCGTATTCCGCTATCTCCATAAAGTAATGGCTAACACTATTTTTGGGAGAGGAGATAGTGAAGGGGTAGTGAGGTTTAGCGAACTTTTGTTCCTTTGGTGTATGATGAATGAAGAGAGTATCGATTTTAGCTCCCATTTGGCTAGGCACCTTGTCAAGGCTGGGAAAGCCTCTTCTGGGACAATAATGGTTGGTGGGTTGATTACCCATATTGCTAAAATCCTCAAGTATGATTTGAGTGAGTTGGAGAGCGTAGAGGAAAATTCGAGTATTGACATAAGGGTGTGTCTAGCTTCTAAGATGATTATTCGAGAGGGAGATTCATTTGCTTTTGTATTAAAGAAAGGTGCACCCTTTAGATCGCCAAATGTCGAATACACCACTATCACCAACACCAAAAACTGGAGGTTGGAGCGAGTCCCATCGATCCCTCCATCTAGGGAGCCACATTTGTCTCCCTCTAAAATACCCCATATACCGTAGTTCACCCTAATAGAGAGAGGTCACATATAGGAAGAGAAGAGCCACCGGTATTTAGGGATGAGCCACCCACTTTAAACACGAAACTGGCTGGACCTTTTTCTCATCTTGAGCATCCTACAGGGCTCTCTATGTATGATTTTTTTTATTTCCATTCTAGTCTTGACAATATACATGTAGAACAAGTTGTTATAATGCAAAATATGCAACAACAATGGGGATACTGGAGCAGTGAACTAGATAGCCTCACAAGACATTTTCAGAGAGCAGAGATGCAGTATAATGAGGCTGAATTATATTTTTAAGCCGAGGTAAGAAAAAGACAAGAAGAGGCAGCCTTTTTGCAAGATTAAAGGCAATTTCAGGATGAGATAAGGCAATTTATGTATGAACAACGACAGTAATGGGGAAGGAAAAAAGACCATCGGAGAGCAGAAGAGAGTACAACATCTCAGATCGAGCATTTGTATCAATGGTATCATAATCTCAGCTCCCGATTGTTGGGAATACAATCAAACTTCCACATTGAAAATATATGAAAAAGATTATGGGTTTAAGAGAGAAAGATATCTCCATTGGTATGAGACCTTTTGGGTAGAGAGCCCAAGGACAAAATTATGAGGGCTTAGGCCCAAAGTGAATAATATCATATCATTTTAGAGATATGTGAATTCCTTCGGTCCTAACACCGAGTTCTCAGCAATTTTGACATGTCTCCCCTTCCTCACTTTTCTCCTCATCCTCCACATTGATCGGTTCTATTGGAGGAGCACCTCACCTTCAGGGTTAGTTTTGATTTCTTTTATTAGGATTGTTCAATGTGCCTTTTGTGATGTTTTGTCATAGTTTGTTAGTTTTTTTAACATTCAGCATATTTTGTTATGTCTATGTTGTTCTTTTTATATCAATTTAAAGCACGCATGCATAGCCTTGTCATTTAAGTAAAATTTTGATGATACTATGTGAATACACACCTTTACACCTCATGTATGGCAGGTAAGTGCCAAACGCTGGAAACCTTGGGAACACAATGAAATGATGACTTGACTTAGGGCAACACTTGAAAACTCTAGGAGCGAACTATGTACTATGCACTTTGACTTACTTGTAGGCTTGGTGACTATAATCAAATGCCTTGCTTAATGATACTACTACTTGATGAGATTAGATGAACTTATTAAAGTTGAGAGATGATCATTCATATGTATTCTTGATATAAAAGTTTGCTTGAGGACAAACAAAGGATTAGTCTGGGGGATTTTAATGTGTGCATTTTATATAAGATTTCTATAGTAGTTTAACACATACTATCTCATTTTATATGCATGTCTCATGTTTTCATCTATTTGTGATTCATTTTGATATTTTCTAATTCAGAGAGTTGCTCTTATTTATTTTCTTTGATAGAGCACGAAAAGGAGTGAAAAAAAGTTAAAATACCCATTTCCAAGAGAATTCCAATTGTCATGGCTGTGACCAATTTGAAGAGGTTGTGTCGTAGTCCCGAGCCTTCCCAGTGCTCACCATGGGTTGCCCGTGACAGACGGTACAGGCCATGCCAAAAATTCAGACTTTCCCAGTGCTTGCCACGGACTGTCCGTGCCAGCCGGCACAAGCCGTGCCAAAAATCTAGACTTACTCAGCGCTTGCCACGGACTGCCCGTGTTAGTCGGTACGGGCTGTGCCAAAAATCCAAACTTTCCCAGCGCTTGCCACGAGCAGGTCGTGCCAGCCGACACAACCATGCCCGAATTTAGAGATTCTCTAGTGCTTGCCATGAGCGGGCCGTACCCACCCGACATGGCCATACCGCCACCCACCAGTAGCCACAACGCCCGACACGAGCAGGCCGTGCTGGCCGTGCTGGCCTGCCCGTGTCGGGCACCTAAAACTCAAGTATAAAAGGGGATTTGAGATATAAAGAAGGGGATCTTGATTGGGAGCCGTCCAATGACTCCAAAAAGACTTCGGATAGTAGATTCAAGGGATTTTCAAAGCCCCAACGCTCAAAATTTAGATCGGAGAGCTTCCGGAGACAATCCTACACATTGAGACTAAATTTTTCTTTTCATTTCTGAATTTATCTTGATTACAACTTGTTTACATGATGTTTTCTAGTTGTAACTCCGAATTTATGGAGTAGACTCTTGATTCTGAGATTAGAGATTAACACATTTGATAAGTAAACACTACTTTAAGAATCTATTGATTTTGAATGTTCTATTTCAATGATATGTATATTTCTGGTCCGGATCTAATAATTGAACATGATTTTGATACCAAAAGCATAAGATTCGTATCCCACGAGGATTTGGGGATGAATCGAACGGAGAACTCAATCCTCCGACCCGTAGAAACTCGAGACATGTAGAGTCGCCTATGAAAGTAGATCGGTATGCCACGAGGAGCAATATGCTATCACAAATCTTAATAAATCTGTTTCAATTCATCGCTACACAGTAAGAGAAGACAAATTGGGAGTTGTGAGATAATGTGACAGGTATCTCGAAAGCAATCTCTCAAGTTTATCACTCTAAAAGTAGACAACTAATTGGAACAGATATGCCGGTGTAATTTCAAAAGTTTACATCGGATACTATAGGATAATCTACCTACATAAACAACCATTGAGGAATAGAAAATCAAACATAGATTAGGTGTTTACAATCATTGTGGTGAAATCAAAGTCCTAGGATCATTTTCTCCATCAAATTCTCTCAGATCACTCTTCTTCCTTCTTTCTCTCATCTAGCACAATACTCTCTCTCTCCTCACTTTATTCTCTGATTTCTCTCATCCAATTTTCTCTATTTTCAACCAACTCAACACTCCCGATTTGTCTAGACAATTACATTTGTTTAGTACACTAGTACTTAACTACCAATCTCTGTGGATTTGATCTTTTTATTACTTGACGACATTCCATGCACTTGCGAATTGCACACATCATTAGTTTGAACTTTTTAAAAATTGTTTAGTTTTTTAGAAAAAATTGTTAGGGTTTTATGTTATTTTGTAAAGAATAGGTCGTGACCTCAAACTATAAAAAGGGGTTAAGATTCCATGTATTCTGCACATTTTGAGTTATTATAATTTTCTTTTCTTTAGGTAAGAATTGACAAGTTTCCTCTAGGTGAGGAATGTATCCTTGTTTGCTCCACTATGCTACATCAATTTGTATCAAAGTTTCCTCTAGGTGAGGATTGTATCACTATCCTTCCGCTTATTGCATCAAATGGTATCAGAGCCAAATTCCTAATTCCATATTCAATACTTTTCCATTCATATCAACCACTATTGTTTTCCTTAATCATCACTTTTCTTTCCCTCACAATCGTCATCAATGCCCTATTTCCTTTCAATACAATCGTTTTTCCTTCTTTTATGCTATTAATCTACCCACCACAATCTTATCATCAAGCAATATTATTTTATCTTCTCCATAACCACTTTTATTGGGATTTTCTTTTCATCATCATCAAACATCATTTCTTTCATCACATCCTCCACCTATCTATTCTATCACCACCTTTTATCGTCTTGTTCTACCACCAACATTAAGTCCTTATTCTTATCCATTTTGGGATTCTAACTAGATTTCCATACTGTATTGTCATCTCTATACCTCATGATCGTTATGCATCATTAACTCTTAGTCACCATCACTTCCATTATCTCTATTTCCTCATGATAACTACCTATAATGTAAAGATCACAAGTAAAGGAGATCAGATTTGCTCGTATCTTAACCGTTATTATTTCTCCCAATCATCACTTATCTTTACCCTACCACCATCATCTCGTTTGTCATAGTGATCAACATTCCTTCATCTTCTCCACCATCACTTTTATTGAGATTTTCTTCTCTCATCATCAACATATGTTGTTTCTTCCACAACATCCTCTGTCCATCTATTGCCATCTCCACCTTGCACTATTTTATTCCACCACCATCATTAATTTCATATTCTTATCCATTCTTGAGTTTAAATAGGATTCTCATTCTCACTTTTCATTTTCACACATCATCTACTTCATCATCGTCGTGCATCATCACCCAATCACTATCGCTGTCATCATCTTTGCTTCTGTGCAATGACGACCTACAACATAAGAGATCACAAGTAAAGGAGATCAAATTTGCGCATGAGTTTCATACAACAACTTCAACATCAACAAAATTTGCAACATCTCGATATAAAATATTTTTTCTTTATGAATATTGACTTTTGTTTATTTAGTTGATAATTTTAAATAATTGGTATTTAATTATTTTTCTCACAATTTCATACATATATTATCATTCATAAAAAAAGTTATAACACATTTAGTCATCATAGCAAAATATCATTCATAATAAATATCATCATTAACATTTTTTTTACTCAATTACTTATCATCCATCATGTTGTTGATAATTTTAAATAACTCGCATTTAATTATTCTTCTCACAATTTCATATATATATATATATATATATTATCATTCATAAAAAATTATATCACATTTAGTCGTCATAACAAAATGTCATTCATAATAAATATCATCATTAACATTTTTTTTACTTGCACTTAATTTACTTATCATCCATCATGTTTACTTGCATTATCAATATTTGGATCGTCATGATAAGAGAAAACACTATAACTACCACTAGATATATGCGAGATTTAGATTTCAAAAATGTGAGGTATCAACTAAATTATATTCATGTGAATCACGAACATAATGATTATAATAGTTATTCTTCAAATATTGTTCAATTTAGAAATGTCATATATACAAAATCATAATCACATCGTGTACCAAAGAAGAATCTAATTATTTTTACGAACCATGTGTTAGGATAGATGCTCCTATATTTGATGGAATTAGGAACCCTAATATATTTCTTGATTGTTACATGATATTAAAAATTATTTTGAACAACATAATTTTACCTCTACTAAACGAGTATAATTTGCCAAATTCACCATCATTGGACCTACTAAAACTTATTGGCGATGTATCCAAAGTGGACAAGACCCATTATACACTAGCATGAAATGAAAAAAATAATTGATGAAAAGATATCTCCCACTAAACTTTAAGAGACCAGCCCTATTATACACTGACATGAAATGAAAAAATAACTGATGAAAAGATATCTCTCATTAAACTTTAAGAGGCAATCTTCCTTAAGCCAATTTTCAAAATCATCATACGAAGAGTTATGGTCAAATAACTCTTTTGATAGCTCAATCTTAGTAAAATATATTTTCAATGACCATCTAGAAGAGCTCTCCGATGACACTTTTAACAAGTCTTAATAATATAATCTTCGAAAAATCTTTTGTTGACATGTCCGCTTTAGAGACTAGTCAACTTGATAATAACCATGACTTAGATTCTCAAATTATGATTCATTCAAGCCATCAAAATAAGTTAAATGAGGAAATTAAAAAGAACAAACATCATGATATAGTAATGCAAGACAACAATTTAAAAATTTATAAATCACTTGACATAAATTCTTTCATATTTACTTCATTTGGTGATATTGTGAGAAAGATTGATTATAATACTTGTTTATTTAACTTTCCAACTTTATAAACACAAGTTCAATTTTTAAATTGGAGGATATACTAATTTACTAGGAGAAGTTCGAGCATTCATCTTCGTAAGTTGGTTTTGTTATAGGGTTTATGAAATCATCCTTATCGTTATCACCTTCACATTACATAATTTCAACAAAGACATGAATATCATTCTTGTCATACAATAAACTCAGATGTTTCCTTACTTGTTGGGAAGGATGATCAAAAGAAAAGAAGATATCTCAAAGTTAAAATATAAAAAGAGAAACAAAGTGCATTTATTTCTTTCTTCATTTGAAGGGATATCTAAAGAATTACTAGGAGAAGTTTAAGCATTTGTCTCCATATGTTGACTTTATTACAGGTTCTGCGGAATCATCCTCATTGTTATCACATTCACATATAATTTCAACAAAGACATGGACATCATTCTTTTCATATAACAAACTCAGATGTTTTTTTACTCGTTGGAAAGGACGACCAAAAGATATCTCAAGTTAAAATACAAGGTTGCCAAAGTAATTATTCCCTATGCTTGGAAAAAATGATCCAAGAAGAAAAAGTTAACAACTCGTTAGGAGTCGAGTTTTTCTCAATCAAGGGAAATAATACAAACAAGGAACTATATTAGCATCAAAAAGATAATAATTAAAGAAACAAACCAACAATTATTTGGTTTAGCAAAAGAGGTGCCTCTGCTTCACTACAATTCCACCTTTTCACTTCTAATTAAGGAAATGCATTATGTTATGCCCCGAGAGTATACTTATCCGACAAAAATTGGATAGCACCTCCCCTATACGGCTGACAATTTTGAATATATGATCACAAAACAACTAAGGAAATATACCTTACACGGGTATTCACATCCACGTAGTGTATTTTATGATAAAACATACCCTACAAGGGTATTGCACAACCACGCAGTGTAATAGATAAGAAAATAAATAGTAAAGATGGTCAACACGACCAGAAAATCAAAAACTTATTATTGCAAGCCGGCTCGGCTTATGATACCAAGACATGAATAGGAACAAATATGAAATCCAGATACAAATTTTCTTAATACAACACATGAGTATTAAACAAAATGCGAAAGCTAAAAATAAACCGAATGAAATGGAAATAATCCAAAGCTAAATGTGAGAGGGACGGCGCGGGCAGATAATCCTCCAAGCGACTCAATCATAATCCTGCTAACAAGGAAAACAATAATAGAAACAGGGGTGGTGAGTACAAAAGAATACTCAGCGAGTATAAGAAAGATAATACATGATAATAACAACAGTAGGGGGTTAAGGAAACATACAGTCTTGTAGGAAGTACTCTATCATATATATATATGATCATGTACCGTACATAAAAACAACTTTGTAATGCTATAGTCCAACATCCCTATACAACATAACGACTCAAGTCTACCATTCTAACATAGTCATATAGTAAGTATAAAAACCTAACTCCAACACACAGTTGCTAACTCAGACACAAGTGAGTCAACTAAACATATATATATAAGTCCATCAGAATGCATAATCAGCACAATGCAAGTGCAACAGAAATCAAATGCATATGCAGCACACATCAAATGCATATGCAAAGCA
>JBBUKS010169997.1:0-24127 GCA_038050645.1 Hedychium gardnerianum
GCCGGCCATGTGCAGCTGCGGTGCCGCCGCCCACATCGAGGGAGAGAAGATGAGAGAAAAGTAGAGCAAGGCGTACCTTTGACGGCCGGGGCTCGAAGGGAGATCGGAGGGCTCGGAGAGAACGGTGAGAGAAGAAGAAAGAAATCGATCTCGCCTAAATCTCACTATTTAGTCACCCTTAACGACGGAATTTTATTTTTCGTCGCTAAATATCGATGGAATTTTATTGTCCGTCGCTGACGAAAAATAAAATTCCGTCGTTAAGGGTGACGGAAATTAGGATTCCCCGCCCGTCGAGTAAATAGCTACCGAATTAACGATGGAAAAAATTTTCCGTCGCTAATTAGTGATAGAAAAAATCCTTCGTCGTTAATTCGATCGCTAATGAGCAGATTTTTTTGTAGTGTACGGAGGAAAATTTATTCCTGAAATTGACATGATTCAACCTGGATGGGAAAAAAACTACAAATTTAATTACATATGAAAGGACTAGAATTTGTTTAAACTTTTCAAAAGATCTCATTATTTGAGATTTGTTATATTTAAAATTTATAACTAATTGATCTAAAGTTTAAATATATGTTATTGGAAAGGAAAAACTTATTAAATATTTAGATTAAATTCTTAATTGTGTTTAAATTTTGGATTAAATATAACCTTTGTCCTTTGTGTATATTTTACTCTAAAATTATTACAGTTTACTTATAACGAACCAAGCTAATGTCTCAACAAGTCTAACTTGTGAGGAACGTGACACACAATCATTGCTAGGAAAGGAGATAGTACTAACTACCTCGGGTTACCGTGCAATCCATAAAATTGATTTCGTTAGGCTTTTGTAAAATACAACATTAGGGATGATATACCGTTGTTAGACAAACCTCTTCTGCACACAAAATGGATTTGACAAATACCCAAAATTTACGACTTACAAGTGAGTACACAATAAAAAGTGTGGTTACCATACCCATTATTTCTAGCAACTAGTTCCAAGGGCCAAAGTAGATGACACTTATTCAATAGACTTAAGAAGACGAAATAAGAATTTTACCATCAAACAATGATATAATAATGATAATGATTAAATCTTTCAATGAATAATCAAAACATTTAAAATTCAAATCTCAACTATAATTTTTTTTTAATAAAAAATAAACTTAAAAATACTGATCATTTAAATAAATTTTCTGATTTATCTAATAATTAATAAAAAAAAATTTATAAAATCGATCTTCTCCAAGATTAATCGATTCAAAAAACTAAATATTTAAATTATCAAAATAATAATAATAATAAAATGACTCCAAGATTAATCGGTCCTCAATTGTAGGATTATAAAACCAAATAGAAGCAAACACTTCGGAAACTCAAATGAAAACATGAAAAGCTTTCAAACGACAAAAAAAATCACTTAACAGTACCAAGTTAAGGAACACTTGAATCAGAACCACACTAATGTCCATATATATATTGCTAGAAACATGACAATGTAGATATCAAACTATTCCACGGACATAAACTCAAAAGTGACTGATTTCCGATAGATAAATAGTATCTGAAAATAATCGGAAACCAGACAACATTTGCCATAATGATCCCTGCAGCCCACTTAGCCTGGTTATCCTTGCCCTATAGCTGGTAATATTTACTGCAATTTTCATTTGTCAAACGTTAGATTGTTCCAGGAGAATGCACACAGCAAAATATATCTTCAGAAATTTAAAATTAACTAAGATTATGAGAACAATAGCAGAGCATAAATATAACAACACCTGGCCATCTTCACCAGCTCCACTCTTTGCAGGATCCTCTGCTATAGCCAATCAAAACATCAATCAGAGAGTAAGAAAAAACATTATTTTTCATCAAGAAGTATAGGAGAAGGAATTGTTTTGCTTTAGCAAATGACAAAATTGCTTTAGCAAACGACAAAATTGCTTTAGCAAACGACAAAAATAAGACCAAAGAAACCAGTATTCAAATCACTAAATAGTGTGTTATAAGGAGCAGGCAGGCACACTTTGGTATATGATTCACTAAAGACATTTCAAATCAACCTGAACACAAACCGAAATAATTTGAAAATTTTCAAACTAAACCAATGAGTCTCCAAGCTAGTTGGTTGGTTTTGATTGGTTTAACCAGAAAATAAAGTTTATATTTCTTTTTTAAAAATGCATAAAATAAAATCTTAAGTTCTACATTTTAGTAGTTTGTCATTGCTCATAACAAACCAAACAAACTTGAAAATTTCTCTATTTTCAAACCCAAATTGAGCAATAAACTTAATTTCTAGAGTTATTTTGGTTTTGTTCAGACTTATTTTTCGACTCTTAAAATAAGTTGCAATCTAAAATACATACTATCATCGTACTCAATTTCACTAAGAAAACAAATATAGAACCTGGGAGTTGGAACTTCGGAGCCCATTGCCACAGTTAACACTACTTATGAACATGTTCCGAGAATAGGAGAAATACTAAGGTCATTGTTGATTGCAAGGTTGAGTACTTCCAAATGATAATTCTGACAGGAAACTTCCATGTCATGGCCTCATGTAAAATTTGATTGAACAAAGCATATATGAAAGACCCTAAAAATCCCTAGGAACCCCAAATAGTAGATATCCAACTTACCACTATTCCTTCCTCGCTGTATTGAATTTGAACACACTAAAAAAGATTAAGTGAAGGATTATCAAATAGCTAGAATTATCCCTAGTTCCATTTCTTCAGTAAAATTTGAACTGAAATCACTTATCATACAAAGCTCACGTATATGAAAGATTTTAGTCAGGCAATAACTTTAATGCCTCAAGCTTATGAATAGTTTTACATGCAAATGTGCTATGAAATAGCACATCATACCATAAATTCGCTAATACAACGTTATTTAACATCATGTATGCATAAACATCAGTTATTTACTGAATATTACCTCCATCCTCAGGGATGTCAGAAGTCCACAATGAAAGGTTGTCCCTCAAAAGCTGCATAATCAATGTGCTATCTTTGTATGATTCCTCACTCAATGTATCCAACTCGGAAATTGCTTCATCAAAAGCTTGCTTGGCAAGATGGCAAGCCCTGGATATAGATCCACATAGCATGAACTCTATAGTACAAATTAAAAGAAAGAGATATAATAATAAAACTTTAGCAGGTAATACCTTTCTGGCGAGTTCAGGATCTCATAATAGAAGACAGAGAAGTTTAATGCCAAACCCAGTCGAATTGGATGTGTAGGAGACAATTCAGTCTCAGCTATGCTTGTAGCTGCCTGTTAGTAAGTTCAAGAAAATAATGTCAAACATGACTGGAGGAAGAGTCAGAAATAATGAGTGTAAAGAAAAACTAATTTAACACCTCACCAGTAAATTTCCAGGACGACCACAAATAACAAAGACACTACCCAAAAATGAAAAGCAATAGCATTTCTTGTTTCCAATTGTCTATAGAGAAAATCAACGTGAATCTCTTGGATATGCAGCTTAAAATTGTGAAAATAGGCTAGGAATCCTCCATGTCATGCTTTTGTTCTATGAATAAGTCAAGGGAAAGAAGAACTGGTTTTCAAATAGTACAAACAGGCGATAAAAATCTTGTCAAGCAAATTCTAGAACACAAGAGATACTGGGGCAGATTTTGTTAGGAAGGATAAGGAATACAAGTGAAACACAAAGAGGGGTAGAAAATGAAAGAAAGGAAAAGGAAGAAAAAAAATCTCAAATTGTATTTCCTTTGACGAATGTAAAAAAGCAGAAATATATCCTTAAAATTCCTCAGTTCTCCAAAGTATGAGATCGGATGGTAACTAAAAAGAAGGTAGGTGGCTTAAAACGAGAGCAAGCAATCTGATGCACGTAAAAAAAAAATGCCAATATCGAAATTTTACCGGGTCATATCAGTGTCTCTGATAATCTTAAAGACAAAAAAATGCCCTAGACGAATCAGATCTAGAACAAAAAATCGTAGCAAAATTGGAGTGACCATTCTCGAGAAAAACACTACCTCATAAGCTTTTAGCGACTGGTCTGCAACATCCTTCTTCTCGTTTCCAGTCTTGAATTCTGCTAGATAGCGATAATAATCTCCCTTCCTACATTTGAAACCAGATACCGATGTCAATCCTCAAAAGCCTCTTCAAGTTGATCCAAAATGTCAGATCTAACTCACATCTTATTATAGAAGACCGACGACTCCGCGGCAGTCGAAGACGGAATGAGATGCTCGTCGATCAAAGTCATGATTTCGCTGCAGATAACAGAGAGCTCCGTCTCCACCTTCTGCCTGTACTCCTTGATCTTCTTCACGTGCTGCTCGTTCCCCCTAGCTTCCTCCTTCTGCTCGATCGAGGAAAGTATCCTCCACGAGGCCCGGCGCGCCCCAATCACGTTCTTGTATCCCACCGACAGCAGGTTCCGCTCCTCCACGGTGAGCTCGACGTCAAGCCTTGCCACTTTCTTCATGGAATCCACCATCTCTGCACGATAAAACACCACCAGATGAACCATAATTCCACGATCTACTAGCGTCGCCATAGCGCTAGGGTTTGTATACCACGAAGGGGAAGAAGGGGATGCATACCGTCGTAGCGCTCGGCCTGCTCAGCGAGCTTGGCGGTGTAGACGAAGCTCTCGCGTTCCTTCGGCGACGCCATGGGAGATGAGGTCGGATCGAATCGATCTCCTCTGCTCTCTTTTCGTTCTTCCTCTTCCAAGGAATGCAGGTTTTTTCAATTTCCACGGAAAAACGAAAACGAACTAAGGAAGGAAGAAAAAAATAACGAGAGAAGAAACCCTTCACCAAACGGCTGTCGGCCGTACGTTTCGCATCAAGATTCGGGATCGAATGAGCATGACATGGCCACAGGAGTTCATTCAACCCATGACTAATGATTAGGTCCGGGCCAGGTAACAATGCAGCGATTAGATTTTTAAATGATTAATCACGTATGATTCGAATTTTAACTGTCATATAAATATAAAAAAAAGACTCGCGAAGCTTTCGGATCAGAATAATTAAAAAATTTAAAATTTATGAATATGACAATAAAGTGAATTCTAGAAACAATACGAAATTAGAACAGTCTAATTTCAGTTTCAATGATCATCAAGCAGAACTAACAAATTCAAACTGTAATGCTAGTCATCACCAACTGTAATATTAATGCATTTAATCCCATTATCTAGATTCGGCTATATGAATCTCTTACATTATTGATATTCTCATCTATAAAATAAACTAACCTATTTTTTTACTATCCTATTTTTTTACTATCCTACGTGATATCAGAAAATGTAGTAAATTAATCAGCATGTCTAAATTGCATTGCATGGGAGAAATTTCATTCAATGAGATCAATATTTTTTTAAAAATAATATTTTTTATTATAATTAATATATTTATTTTATTTTATTAATTCAAATTTATAATTTAACTAATTTTAGATGTGATCGATTTGATTCTATTAAAAAAAATTATTAATTAATCAGATAAATTTAAAATTTTAAGATGAATTTCTTATATTCTCTGAATTTCGAATCTGAATGCATGAAGCCCTAAGATGTATTTACTACTGCACCGTAATATTTTTTTTTTTGGATTACCGAAGTCAAATCGAGTAACTAAATGATGAAATAACTAAGAATTTTTCACCGAGCTGAACATCCCACGTGACGACAACATAATTTTCAAGAAAATACTAAAGATATGAGTGAATAGCAAGGAGTTTGTTTTGACCGTTGGATCAAATGGTTGTCAGTGGTATATGATAGAGCAAGAAGCCATGATGAGCCATGTGAGGTGTCCCAGCAGAGCAAGAAGCTGCCGAAGCAGCAAGTGCAAGAAGTTGCAATAGCTGCGTTAGAATATGAAGATAGTTCAAAAGCTCATCTAGAGGATGAATAGATGATGAGTCTAATTTGTCTATTCTTGCACACGTGACAAACAATACAAATGTTAATAGCTAAGTGTGTCCGTGTGTTTGGTTGATCGTGTCAAATATATATGTGCCGAGGAAATAATACATACACAAATAACAACAATGCAATCGCATGAATAAACATAATTTGGACACTCAACTTGTGCTCATACTCCAGTACCTATATGATGTGTCTAATGCATCACCCTTGAAAATTTAATGTAACCACCCTTTTATACACTCGACCAATAGGTTGCTTATAGTAAAATTCTACTTTGAAAGATCATAAAAATGTAAAGACTAGGAGTGGATTACAAAGAGCTTGAGTTGAAGTCTTCAACCTAGCTTGATCTTAACCCTTGAAGTCCGTTGAGCAACGAGCGTAAGAGAATTAAATGTTGCTCAATACGTATCAAGTGTCTAAAAACTCTTCAAAGTTTTTATAATAAAGGTGGTCACCTATCTATAGTCAATTGGACGATCAAATATTAGTTGACTAGCTAGTCAATCAACTAAAATTATATTTAATCAATTATAACTTTAAAATATTGTATTCATCCAACACTTGTATTTAGTCGACTTTGTAGTCAATTGTCTTGCTCTAGTTGACTGCTCAATGGTTTGGCTTACATCCACCATAAACCTATGCAAAGGTGCAAGACTAAACTGATTGAAAAATTAAAGCTTAGGACATACAATCTCTTGGCCAAAGGCTTCACAATCAATCCATTAATTAGCCTACTCTTACATAGCTAAAAACATTATTTACACTACAAAAGCCCCAAAATTACCTTCACTCTTGTAATCTCTCGTGATTTTCATCTCTAGATCTTCAACTTCCTCGATCCAGACCATCAGTTTATTGAGTGGACAAAGCTCCCCTAAGCTCATTCCATGCTACTCAACCAATGTTCCATATCATCAAGTCAATCACTCAATGTTTCGTGCTCAAGAATCCTGAGTCCCTCAGGACATCCATTGTTCATTTTATGCCACTAAGACATTGAGCTAAACACAATTTGATCCCGTCAAGTCAATATACTTATAATAGCTCTGTGTATTGTTCTAAATCTCTATATATTCGATACAACATATAAAAAACACAAACATTTAACTTGAATCATATATATTACCAATATATTGAAATAATATGATTAAAACCAACCGCAATGAAGTATTGTTTTCTCAACTATAACATGCATTTCAAACATGAAAATGACGAGCTATTTGTATAAGAAATCCCCAAAGAGCTAAAAAAGTGATCAGGATACTTATTATAAAGTGAAAAGAACAAATGATTTCAAACGTACCAGCTAATGATCGCCATTGTGAGGCGCTTTGCAGTTGTCAGTCATCAACTACATGGTTCCTGGAGAATTCTATGGTCGAGACTAAGAATCGATTTGCCAAATCACTCTGGCAGTGGAGACGTATATTGTGAGAATACTACACATTCACTGTATAGGAGAGTAAGGGAAAGAAGGCAAAAAGATAGGTCCGGAACTAGCTCCCAAACCTTTCATCACGAAACAGTGCTGCTGATCAGTTACGGCGCCAATGACTGTGGCCCTACAGACACCAATAAGGAGAGACAGTACAAGTATGCAAACGTGTGATGCCTCGAGTTTTTGATCAATTAAATGAGTCACAAAGTGAAGTGTATAGTTATATGAGTCACAATTATTCAACCAATAACGATAACAAACTGAGAGCGAAAAACAAATGATCACATCATTTGAGAAATATCACGAAAGATAAAGAAACAGGCAAAGAAAAACCTGTGAGATATAATTACAGAAATTAACAGTAGAGTTACATTAGAATTCTAAGCAAGATCTTCATCAACTAAAAAGCTAAACATAAACATGAGGCTAATTATATATATTAACATATTTGAAACATGTATCGGCATCAACTGGAGTAAATGCCAGGAAAGCGTTGAAAACTACTAACGTCAAGCATCACTCCAGTTGTCGTCATCGCTGCTCACAAATGCCTGATAGAAATTGAAGAACTATTCAGAAACAAAACTAAGGTGGGGAAAGAAAGTTTCAGAGGAGGGGAAAAAAAAATTAAACCAACCTGGCGAATGGCACTAGCCTTTTGCAAAATTGTATTAACATTACCATTTGTAGCATTGGTTGTGGGGCGTGGAATGTCTCGTGGAATTGTTGGAGTCCGTCTCAAATTAAATTTCTGCAGATTAACAGCAACAATTGGTCAAACAGTTTGCTGAAGGTAGTTACCAACGCCATTAAGGAGCACAGACTATTTTTTTTTTAATCTAGCAACATAGCTGCGAGATGTAGGAGTAGCGCTATCTTATTTTGTAGATAACCTGACTATAGCTATTAACTTCTGTCACATATCACCAGGAACAAAATTCTTAATGATGGGTTCATAACATAGTTATAAAAATCGAACTGAAAATGTTTGAAGGTCACACCAATGGGTGTCAATTGGTTGAACCATAAGTAGATTTAGACATTGACTCGATCGATTCCATTGGCCCAACCTACCAGTTAAACTACTAATTTATTGATTTTATTCATAAAGTATAAATTTAGATAATGAAAAACATTTAAAATTGTCACAAACATTTTCACATAACAAACAATTCTCACATTCCTTCTATTATATTCTCAATTTTTACAAAAACCATCAATCTGACAGAAATTTTACTAAGTATTTTTGGACATTCAATCCCGGAGAAATATCTGGTTCCCATTATTTCCTGTCCAATCAGCAGTCTGTTCCGGTTTTTATAACTATGGTTGAGAATAAGATAAATTGTCTGAGATAAATTGTCTGATATCCAATGAAAGTGAACCTGCTTTTTTTTTTCCAATCTCATGCAAAAGGAAATTAAATTTAGTCAGAGAACCACAACTTAGTACAGACTCTAAGTTAAAACCTAGCTCTGATTTAATGTATCAGCTTAGTTTTCCATGTGACACATCAAGGGATAATGACCACTCAATCAAAACTCTTACATGACTATGTCAAGCACAAAATTGGCAAAACGGTATATAACTATATTGCAATCGCAAGATCAAACAAAATGTGAATCAAATATAAATGAGGAGAAATCATGCATAAATCATGTTTTTCAAGTAAGGAGACTAAATATTATTATAGATACTATAGATACTCAATGAACATTTATTCTGTGTTTGTTAAGATCAATGTAAATGTGGATGAGAATTGAGATATCAATGATGATAGAACTGTGAGTATATTAAGAGGACTTCATGTTCTTACAAATACTGAATGAATAGTATTGTGTCTGTATGCACTGATTTTTGTTGTCGAGGTTTAGATTTAGATGACTACATTTTCTTATAAATGTAATATGTATTTGCACACAAACTGAATTTTTTTACACTGTCCTATGCAAATTAAAGATATACATGTGGTGATTCTCTTGGAACATGTATACTAAAGATATTATTGTTGAAACACGACCACAGACATAGGCATGTGACATGTTTGTTTGCTTGTGAATCCAGAGAATAAGAAAATAAAGAAAGATTGCTATTAACTATATTTACCCAGAATATGATTAAAACATCCAAAACAATGAATCATCATTCATAATTTATACCATCTTACAAAGACATGGGTATGGGATATCTAACAAGGGAATGGATTGAGGTGGAAACACTTCACTTTGTCAAGTGGGAACATAAGGGTATCTAAATAACCAAGATAGCATATCCTTGCTAGATGGTTCTGAGATCATTCAGGTACCTTGGGTAACCAAATGAGTTTAATCGGCCGAGTTCTTATGGATTTCTGAACGATTATTGTTTTAGGACATGGAAAGCTCTACATAATTGCTGGAATGTACTATGCAAGTTACTTAGAGGAAAGTGAAAGAATTAAGTTTAACAGTAATGCTCAATTTTGAAACTGAGATGGAATATAATACTGCAGCACATTGCAGGGACAATGAATAAGTTTCTTTCCCTGGATGTGCAAGAATGAAACATCATACAGGAAATCCTGCAAGCAGTATAATTAATAAAAAAAAGATTGAATCTTCAAAATTTTCATTCTAAGTTCAAAATCAACCTTATTTCTGATTTGTTGAAGCAAATCTTCCCTCATGTCGACTTCATTATGACTAGGACTATGAGTTAGCCCTTTTAGTTCATTCAACTTCTGCTGATTTTGCTGAAACACAATTCCCTAAATGAGGAATCTACTATTTCTTAATAATAGAAACAAAATTATGCTAATAACTCAAGAAAATTCCAATTAGTATTATCCTATATATTGGCTGATAAAGAACAATGCATACCCAGATTTCTGATGTAATCACTTTCTCCTTTGGATGTTCTAAAACAGCTTGTACTATGTGTGAAGAGATGGGTGAATTTTGTTCCTTTTTCTGGGAAGGAGAGAATCTTGGAGCTTGTAAGCCATCCAAGTGATCAAGATTGTTTTTAAAATTATCATAATCTTCAAAAGTAACTGAAGGCTTTGAAGTCCTCCACTGAATAGGGGGCAGGGGTGGGGGTGCCTCATCTTTAGGTACTCCTGTATTTGCTAGAGTTTCTGGCAAGGAATAATGCACACCTTGTTTTCTCAAAGGTACAACAGAATCAAGTCCAGGAAGCTCCATCATGGATCCCAAATGGAAAGGTAGTTTGCTCTTGTCAACAATAACATCAAAGTTTTCCTCTCCTGGTATGTGCATATCGGCATGGTTCATTTGTTCAGAACCCACAGGCCTCGATATGGATGTAGTTGAGGATTGACACCTTTGTGAAATATCATTGAATTCATGATCAAAGTATTCACTTCTTTCATCTTGATCCCACTGCTCAGAGTTTGAATATGAGCAAGGACTGAGAAGATCCTCAGAAGAATATGGACAAGATCTGCAGAAGGTATCGTCATCTGATTCAGAGCAAATTTCTGGCAAAGTATCAACGGGGCCATGCAGCAATTGAAATGATGGAAAGATGAAATCTTCATTATTTTCATGGAGACTACCACTAGAAAAATCCAGCTTCAATCTGGAATTTTCCAAGCCATTCATAGGATGGAAAGGTATTTTCATATATTCAATGGGTGGAGAACTTTGCTCAGCATAGTGCTGAGTTAAAGAGACTGGCTCCATTTCCGATACAAGAGTAACCTTTTCATCGACAATTTGTTTGTATGATGTTTGAGATGCAACAATATTTGGTTCTTCCTGGTTATTATTCAGACAGGAATTTCCCTCTGTTTTCTCTGTTTCAGTGCTTGTATGTCCTGAATTAGTGGAAGATAATACTTTTCTTTGGATACTATTTGAAAGAAACCTCTGTGCAAGCTCAGAAAAACTGGAGGAGATGCCCATTGTGCTCTGGCTAGGCCCTGCACTTGACCCAACACAATAACTATCACTTATAGGAGCTCCATTAATGTCACTCGTTCTTGTGGTTCCAAGTTTGTTTAAGAAACCATCAATACTACTATAACTATCATGAAGATTATTTTTCAGCTTACTTGGTAATGAAGGTTGAACATATATATGCAAGAACTGTTTGATATCCACATCTTTGGACATTTGAACAGAATTATTTCTTCTTGCTGACAGTTGACCATCAGCTGAGTTTTGTGGAATGCAGGAAGCCAAATTTGTGCATTCAGAACCCACTTCCATTTCCGAGATGATATCTACTGATGAAGGATCATTTACAGAGGACATTCCATCTGATTTTGCACCTGGTTCAGTAACAGACATCTGAAACTTAACAGTGCAACTCGAAAATCCAGTTGCAGAACCTCTAGAATTAGATATGCAATTCTCATTTTCTTTATTTACAGCCCCAAGGTCTGGCGGTTTTGATGGCTCAACTCCAAATAGGTTACCATTTGTCCAAAGCTGAACGGAAGGCATAGAAGATACATCAGTAGGAACAGAACGTACCAATGTAGATGGCTCAGATGCGGATTCATCTAATGTCACTGTTGGTCCACATGAAGCAACTGATTTAGAAGAAAGACCACCAATGCACTCATGATGATCCTTAATTTCTGAAATATCAGGAGTACTAATTTCAGAAACATAATTAGGGATAATATAGTCTTCGTTTTGCATTTCTGTGGCATGAGGTGACTGCACAGATTCCAAACCATTTGAAGAGCTCAAATGCGAAAAGTTTTCAGTCACATTTCGAATCGGGGCACTATCTGATGAAGCAGGAGCTTCAGCATCACTGACATCTTGACTTTGTACAGATATGATTTGATTTTCTGTTGTTTCAGATTCCACAGCTAATGAATTGATGTTATCTATTGACTGCACTTCTATTTTAGTGTGATACTCAGCCTCTGTCTCTGTCTCTGTCTCAGAATCCAATGTGTTGGGTGCATCCACGTAGTTGTCTGTCTCACTGGTGACTTCATCAAAATGGTTGACACTAGATAATTGTTCTGGAGTTTTGATAGCATGAAATAAAATGTCTTCATGAATCAATGCTTCAAGTTTAGCATGTTCAGCATCGACTAATTCAGTATTTAATTGGAGAGAATCTGAATCTTCAACTATAACGCCATCTTGCACCATTTGAACTCTGTCGACAAGTATGTCGTTATATGATGCTGGACTTGTAGGCTTAACTATTTCAGCTTTTTCCTCCCATGTGACAGAAGATCTTGGAATACTTTGCTCTTGCAGTGAATCATGTCGAGAGACATCATCAAAATTCTCTGTAGTTGGTTCATCTTGTAGAGCAGAAACACTAAGAGCACTGTCATTGCCATGTAAATTAGGCTTAGACAGTCCATTATAGTCTAGCTCATCGGGCATCACTAGAGGGTCTGCATATGAGGTTTCCTCAACAAAGCTTTCCTTTGTCTTTGAACCAAAAGAGGTAGATCTACTTGAAATTTCAGTGTTTAATCTCAATTCGAGTGAAGAAATATTTTCATTCTCCAGGGAAATGCTATAGCCATCAGTGCTTAGGGATGAAAATCTTTCAACTCTGTCAGATTTCCTATTTTCACTAAGAGTTCATAATGATCAAATTAGTCCAAGGTAAAGGAAACCATAAAATGTTTTGGTAATGCTAAATAGCTTAATACTTCAAACAATAACCTGCAAAATACCTGCTAGGATGGCGTGCTAAGTAAATTGCCTGTTGAATTTCTGCATCTCTAAATCTTGACCCTTTCCTCTGTTAGCATGTAACAAATCAACTTTAGTTTGCTATTCTTTTGAAATCAAATGCTTGGAAAGCATAGTTAAGTCGCACATGCATGTCACACATTACAAATGATATTGGATTGTTATTATTTATAGAAAGATTGAAGTTTTTAGTTATATTTGTTACGATTTTAGTCTCACATTGCATGTTTTAGATATACAATAGTATGTTGAATTCAATATATATCATGTAATAGTTGTCTATTAATGTAACACAGTATTTCATCCTACTGAACTCGATACCTGAGCGCATACCACTCCAAGTGTATCATTTTGTCCCCCAATCCCCAATAAGGGGAGGTTGCAAGTTAATGCTAATAGCATAGTCTAATTTTTGTTCATCCCCTCTCGTTATATACCCTATTATTCGTACTTTCCTCTCTCCACTATCACATTTTTCTTCGTCTACACTCTACATTTTCATAACCCCTAATTTTCTTCCTCTATTCTCCATTTTTGACACCACCATATTTAGTTCTGCCATTTTGTTATTACCATGCCATCCTCGTATTGATAACTCTTCCATCCTCCTCCAATGTTGTTAGATAAAAATGTTAAATGTAACTCATGTTATAGTCGGTGTAGCTTTATCTCCAATAAGTGGTGAGTTTGTAAACTCATTGGTAGCTCAGAGTAGCAGGATGAAGGGTCGGTAACGTGAAGCATGACTCCTCAGTTAATCGATCCAGCCCTTCGAATGGTCAAGGCACCTCTTCAGGTAGTCATCCCCAATGCATAATGGTGACACAATAATGCCATCAAACAAGATGTCTGGTTGTGACAAAGTAGCACTCTCTCTTTAAGACGAGTCCAAAAGCTCACAATTTATCATCAATGCCATCAAACTTAGATGGAAGGTGAAGGCATAGTTGGACTCTATAGATAATATTGCCTTTCTTGGAATAAGAATAATCTAATTCCAGGACCCAATTTCCAACACCTAGGACTAGTTTAGAGAAGAAGATTGGAGAAGTAAACTCAACAGGAGAGCAATTACGTGAGTTTGAATTGAGTTGGAGTAGTGGAATGGAGTTTTTATATAGAGATGGAGAGGCATCACTAAAAGTCACCAATAATGAGGTTTATCTATTAGATTGGAAATTAAGTGTGAAATGCGTAAACAAAATCAAATTTTGATTTTGATCAACACCCGAAATTTGGCATATTGGGCTCCTTTTTAAAGTCAAGGCAAGGACATTGGCCATGCATTGCCAACACCCATGAAGATTGATTTGTCTAGCCTTCTTTGAGAAGCTTTGGTGGATATCCATGGTAGCCGTCAATCAACCACATGGCTTCCATGGGGGCATCCATACAAGCTGCCATGGAAGCCATGTGGCATGCCACATGAACTCTTACGGACCCCATTATGCAACTGACTACAAATAGCTAGGGCAAACGGACAAACACAACTTGATGACACTGTATTTAAAATAATATAATTAGGTTGAGGCTTGTGTTAGAGCTATGCAATCAGTGTTAAAATTGTATAAACCAAATACAATCAAATAATGATGATGACAATGTATTTAGAAGTCGACAAAATTCTGCATATAAATATTTTTCTCTCCTAATGTTGCCTCAGGTTATTTAACCAGTTAGTTGCCTACAGAAGGTAGAAAATAGATTCTAAAATGAACATGACCTTGAATTTTTCAACTTTCTTTTCTTTTCTATCATTTTTAGCTCCTTCAATATGTGATGCAGCACACACTCTCTTGAAATAGGATGGATCTGAAT
This sequence comes from Hedychium gardnerianum, assembly GCA_038050645.1. NCBI lineage: Eukaryota > Viridiplantae > Streptophyta > Magnoliopsida > Zingiberales > Zingiberaceae > Hedychium > Hedychium gardnerianum. The sequence continues at coordinate 14,864 of JBBUKS010169997.1, forward strand.
ATCTTTTTAGACAAGCTCCAGTACCAGAATGATCAAATCTGAAATGGAGAAAGGATTTTGAACATATATACATGAGGAGACAACAAAAGGAAATAGAAGATCAATCATGAATCATCATCAAATAGCTTACTTGTCAAGGAGGAATAAACGAGGTGGATCACGGCATTCTTCATAACAATCCATCATAAAGCGAGGAAGTTCACTGGAAAGTAGGAGGTTTTGTCCATGTGGAATCCGAGTATGCCAGTCAGAACCTGGAAAGGAAATGCCATCAGGAGTTAAACATGCATAGCCATATTCCGTCATAAGACTTATAGTTGGACACGCGAAAAGAAATTTTTATTCCTAAAATATATTCTATAATAGTAGCATTATAGCCTTGGATAGAACTCACTAGAGAGAGAGGATTCATGTTCCCAACCCTAAATAGTTGGGACAAATACAGATGATGGGAATTTTCTAGCAAAATATCTTCATTTCATCGTTAATATTGAAATCCTTTATAATGATCAAATATCTCAATCAAACAATATCTATGATGAGATTCTATGATCATAGTCAGCAGCTAAATGCAACCAAATAGAGAATAAACACTAGAATCAAATCATTCTTTCTGGCTATGTTATTTGTTAGGCAATGATGGAGCAGATAAGATCACAACACACAGAAATCAGAATTCATGGTTCGTCTTAGAGTCTACATTCATAGGAGAGGATAAACTAATTTCACTACAATGGCGATAATTATAAAGAGTATAATTGGAGAAACCTGTGTAACTCTTGTATCAAAGAAATAAAACACTAATGGGCATAAACATAATAGCTTAAGGAATTTGAGGCGTAAGCTATTGTCATGGTTTGAAATCTCGTTATGTGACCGGTGACAAAATTGAAATATATGATTCCGATAAGCTACCAAAAATTGATACTATTGGGCACATATAATGTTGCATATGTCGTTGTGTCAATAATGTCAATGAATATCGTGTCACACTAACAATTGACACCCCTTGGTATGCTATAACAAAGGTTAAGATAAATTTAGATAATATTATTATTTTGTTGTTGTAATTTGTATTAATATAATATAATATCAAAATTGTATCATTCCAAATGGAATACAAAGTTCAAAGTTAATTATATCGTTGTATTATCTTTTTTATTTCCTTCCTCCTTTCATTTTCAATTTGCCACCGGCACCATACATCGAAAAGTCCTCATGATACCAATATGTGAGTCAAAGACCGGAACTTCAACTTGGCTCGAGATTTTGAATCTTGCCATATTATACAACAATATTCAAGCCAAAAATACAAATACCAAAAGTGAAGCATCTAGTTTATTTGACCAAAGAGTTTCCATTAAACTATAGTATTTTTTTTTTTTTTGCAAATAGAGTGATACCTGAAATATATGCAAAGTGGATATGACTTGTTTGTTCTTTAAAGGCCTTCTCAACGGACGGAATTGCAGATTCAATGTTCCTTACTCGTGCCATCATTTTACGGCTTCTTCCAGCTGTAGCTGTTATTTGCTCATGCAAGTCATGGAAAACATCTGCAGCAAATCTTTGATATTGACAAATTTATCTCAGTACTGTGTAATTGACAGTATAATTAGCAAGTATGCAGAGACTCAATAAGCATGGATTATATAAAAACCACTGTGCGAGCATACAAATAGGCATTTGAGGGATATAGATAGAACATGTGTGGTAAAAAAACCTGGTATTTAAAGGTGGTAAATGCAACTATCCACTGAATCACAATAATAAATCAATGTGATATATAATAGCATTTTTGTCAGTAGTCACTTGTTTATGGAGCAATAGAACTTTCAGAATTCTGGGGATTAATTTAACTTTGCCTCTCTTCGAGGTCCTTGATTGTTAATTGTAAATATAGTAAAATCATGGATCACGATAGCTCTCTCTAATGGAACCTACAGATAGAACTAGCAATTTTATCTGTTGAAATAATCCCTAACCAACCGGTGGTAGACAAGCTTCCCACCTACCCTCTTCCACCCATCCAATATATGGTCCGCAAAACGTGTCCACCTTCAGCGAGCTTATCAAACAAGCCTCCGTGGTATTCACTATTAAATTAGTAATAGAGTACCATTTGATCCAAAAAAAAATGACCAAAAGTATTCAATTTGTCACTGCAGTCAGCTCCATCAATGGAAATAAAATTTAAATTAACTACAACCAAATTGAACATAAAGGGAATTTTCATTCGTATCGAATCAAAAAGCGGATTTCAAAGAGAATAAGCACGGCATTATTATGTGAGGACTAGAAATAGAATTTTCCATCGGATGCATAACAAGCATCATCCAGTTCCTAAGAAACTACGCAAACAAGGAACAGAAAGGAGAATAAGTAAAGACGAAAGAAATAATCAAAACTGTAGCACAGACAAGAGAAAATTAAAATAACTTACTCGGCGAGATCGCCCAACTGCCGCAAGATCCCTACGAGACCGGCCACCGCGACGCCATCCAAGATCGCCTTGGGATCCTCCTTCCTCAACGACTTCTTGTACAGCTCCGGATCTCCCAACCCGTACTCATTTCTCACCTCCAACCGCACCAGCGGCATTCTCTCACTCCTTCTCCTCACCTCCAAAGATCAGAAAACCGATTCGAGGCCGAGATCTCCGCGCTTCAACGGCAGAAGCGACTTGCTCGCGTAGATAGGTAAGTCCGGGAGGCGGTGATTGAGAAGGCTCGCACGCGGCTCCGGCGAATGCGGCTCAACCGTCGCGCTCCGCACGCTCTCGCACAAACACACATTCACCGCTAAGATTGCCGTCTCCGCAAGCCACTCGCCAAGCTTCGGGTTAAAAAAAGCCGTTTCTGTCTCTGTGTCCACACGACAAGGGGAGCAAACATAGCTTGAGCCTTGTGCATAGAATACCAAATTAAATTAAATTAATTAATTAAAAAAATAATACCAAAAATAAACGGAGAAAATGATCAGGAAACTTTTGTTTAAAACGATTTAGAATTCACATAAAAGGTGAAATAGAGTAAATCATGAATTTCACCCAACAATAATAACCCATATAGTATAGAGGATAAGATAACTAATAGAGTAAATCATGAATTTTCATCTGTTAAAAATTAATCTTAAATTTATTTACGATAACACCCTTGCATAATCATCTGTATCCAGCCTAAGAATTAAAATCGTCAATTTAATATCAAATAATTTAAACGAATTGAATTAAAATTTTATCAATTTAAACTCGCCGCGGACCTAGGCGGGTTGGCCTAGGCCCGCGGTGGGCTTGGGTTGGCCCGTGACGGATTTGGATTGACCCGCGGGTTGAGAAATACATATAAGTTAAATTTTATGTCAATTTATTATATTTTTTGTTATAATTTTGAAATAAAATAATACTTTTCATATTTATTTATATTTATTTATATTTAAAATATTTATTTTTAGATGTATTTTATTAATAATTTTTTTTCGAAATAAAACGTTGAAGATGTGAAATTTTTTTAATTTTTTTAAAAAAAATTGATGAACTCGTAGGTTGATCCGTCTGACCCATAATCTATTTTGAATTGAGTTAGCTAACTCGTTAAGAAGATGAATTCATCCCGTCCCGCCAAATGATTAATTTGCCACGGATTGACTCACCATCATGAATTGACCCGTTTAATGACTCTAATTAGAATTTATAATCCGATCTATGTTGTGTGCCAGCCCGTTGGCGTTAGAATTCATAATCCGATCTATGGAGAGGAGAAAACGATGTGAACGTTGCTTCCTTTATTGTTCATTTATTGAGGATAATTTACTGAGAGAGAGAGAGAGATGCTGCATGTAAAGATGGCAACATGGACAATTCTGTAGAAAGCAGTTGTATATATTTCAGCAGAACTGTTCGCCACAAATGAGTTCTTCATCAGTTAAAAAAACAGAAAAAAAGAAAAAAGCAAAAAGAAAGGTTTCTCATGAGGGACAAGCACAAGGACTGTCAACTAACTGAGGTGAGCAAAAGGCACACAATGCTGGTTCTTTTCTCCTTAGATTGTAAAGCTGATGGCCCCATGGCAACCTAATCTGAAGTAAAATGCATGAACATAAGAGACTTGGCTTGACCCGTTGGCAGCAGACAAATTGTACGAGTATTTAACTCTCCTGGGCCATTCGCTAAGGCTATTTTTGTCAGATTGCGATGCAGTTCTTAAATGTGCAGAGTTGGCTCGGCAACTCAGTTGACTCCTTGGCGAGTTGGCATTTAAAGAGGTTTCAGATTTTTAAATTGAAGCATGAAAACCGCAGCTTCAAGTATTAATTTTGAAAGCAGGTCTCAATCATTTTTTTTTAATTTTTTTATTTTATAATCCAAGTATCTCGATCCAATTAATCCGGGTCTGACCTATCGATCATTAGACAAATCCAAAAGCACCCTTCAAGTATTATTTTTGAAAGCAGATTGATCATTTTTTCACTTTTCTTGTTTAATTGATAATTTAGATATCTAGATTTTTTGTCCAACTAAATGTAAGATCATAAAAGCGTCAGAAGGAGGTGAATAACACATATTATTTTTTCACATTTTTCAAAAACTATGAATTAACACCGTGGAAATGAAATGAACAAACAAAATAATACTAACACCTTTTATTTTTATTTGATTCACAGCCCGGCGATTATTAATCTAAGGCCCACAATTTTTGACCACTTTCGTTGGACAATCTATTTAAAGCACGAAGATTACAAAATCATGAATACACGCATTGATAACAATATAAAAATTATACCAACAACCGAATAGTATAGTAGCTTGAGCATTGATTGTCGGAGTAGCATTTCGATGTCGTAGAGCAGTTTTTGGAGCAGCATGTGAGTACGAAAGTCATAGGAAATTGAAGTCTGGAGCTGCTGGTCGAATGCTCTTTTATTGACTTTTCCAGGCGCCTCAATCCCCTTTGAGGCGTCTCAATCCCCTTTGAGGTGCCTTAATCTCGGCTTGATCCGATCTAATTACGTCGCAACTTATTCACTTCAGGATGCCTCAATCCCTTTGAGACGCCTAAATGCTGATATGCGCTGGTTAATCAGAAGTTGTCACCTCATCTTGTAGTCAAGCTGACTTTAGGGGACTTGGATCTCTTCCAGACGCTTGGATCAACTGATCTTGATCAGCTTCCAAGTTAACATTCTTGCATCACAATAGTTATAATAGCAAGTAGAAATATTTTAACAATCTCGAGATTATCTGATCTTGATTTTTGGATTTCTAAACCTTAGGTCAGACCGATACTTACTGTTCTCTCTCGAAGAACGCATCCTCACTTCTCTCAGACATTCGGTCCTCAATTCGGTCCTCCACCTGTTGTCAAACATTCGGTCCTCCAGACTTGTTTAAACTTTTGCTCAGTATCCGTTTTGATCTTCGGGACTTCTCACTAGACGTCTGATTCTCGACCCGTCTAGACTTCTGCCTGGTGTCCTCGACCCCCAAGGCTTTCCGCTTAGTGTCCTCAACCCTAGGACTTCCTGCCCAATGTCCTTGATCTGCCAAGTTTTCCTGCTCAGTCCCACAAACTAGAACTTTCTTGCCTAGCCGCAACTAGAGCTTCCTTGCCTAGCATTAACTAGGACTTCCTTTGCCCAGTCTCAACGGACTTCTCTTGTCTAGCCTCAACTAAGACTTTTATGCAAACTTGATCAACATCGTTAGATAATAATTAATATTAACTTTGAACTTTTGCCAACATTAAAATCAGATTCGATTATTTGGTGCTCCCTGCACCAACACTAATTTCGAAGATGGATGATCTGGTTCCATAGATCAGCTATCAGGCAAATCCGAAAGCGCTCTTCAAGTATTAGTTTTGGAAGCAGGTCGATCATTTTTTCACTCTTTTTTTTTTGTTGATAATCCAAATATTTGGACTTTCAGTCCAACTAATTCTGAAAATGGACAATCCGGCTCCACAAACTGATCATCGAGCAAATCCGAAAGCACTCTTCAAGTATTAGTTTTGGAAGTAGGTCGATCATTTTTAAAAAAATATTTTTTAATAATCTAGATATATGAGCCTTCGGTCCAATTAATCTGGACAGTCCGACCCTACAAACTGACTATTAGACAAATTCGAAAGCACGAGCAACTCTTTGCCTAACAGTCAACATCCTAGAAAATATCTTACGTTATGCTATAATTGAAATTCAAATTATGAATACTTATAAAATTACTTGAGCATTTTATCATTACACATGGTTGGGGGTGATCATTTTTTTCACTCTTTGGATAATTAAACTGTTGTTGATACAAAAAAGAATCTCACATGAATGCACGGTATCTTAGTCGTAGCCATGTAGTAGACAGCTCGGCCTCCTCAACATATTCTTTTTTTTTTTTTAAAAAAAAGTCAAATTGCAACAGGAAGTGTACGTAAATAATGTCTTGATGCTTAAGAATCTCAATACATTAACTCATATTTATTTTGTAAATGGGTCATATCACCACCAACCATGCTCCAGGTTTTTCTTTTCAAAGAGAAAATGACCATGAAAGCTCTTTTTTCTTGTCGAACAATATTACTGACATGCATCGAAGCCAAATAGATGGTGACTGAAAGATTTTTTGGTCTCCAATATCAACAGCCAGCATCATGGTCCTACTAACTTAATTATCACTTCTTCTTGAACATGAGCTGACTAAAGACAAAGATAGAGAAACTTTAAGATGTCTGAGATTGTACATAAAGATAGAGTAGAATGCACGTATTGTAGAGAAGTGTAGAGGACACATGTTTGCTGACTAGATTTATGCTTCATAAGAGCATTTGTGTTGAATGATAGTTTTGTTTTCATCATTAGGTTTAATTGTTTTTTTTTCTATAGTAATGAACAGTGATTTGTCATTATTTGTTTCTTGAGTACTCTTGTTGCTTAATTTATGTTTCTGCTATCATATGTTTGGAGAAGGGTCTTTTTCAGCTCCACCGAGTTGACAGAGCCGACCTGAACGTTGAAGTGGGTGAGATTTAATCACCAAAATCCAGCAATGCAGCCAAAGGAAGATTATGAATGAACAGTGTACCTAATATCTGTTATTTTAGTGAAAAAAGGAAGATAAACAGGTGACAGAGATATGTTTAGTTCGAATAGTTTTGTTTGGATCAGTTGTCAATTGAACAAAGGGCACAAGTTCGTGTATGAGTATGGTCTAAGGACATAAATATATGAACACTAACTCGAATAAGCATGACCATAAATTCATATGGGACAGATTTTAAGTGAAAATAGTTCAGACCCAAATAAACTTTGTAGGGCTAAAATCAAGTTAGAAGATTGTCGCAACAACCCAAATGTTTGGACTGTCAGCCAACTAATTTGGGTTGGCCCAAACTTCCAAGGCCAGCCAGCCTTGTAATGGGCAATATCAACAAATTGGACTCCAAATTGAATAATCATCAGACATTGCTTGCAAAACTGTCAAAATGACTTTTCTATTTGTTTTTTCCCCCTAATTTCAAAGGATGTAACCCTTTGTTTGCATTCCATGCAATTGATTCTCTATTCTTATATAAATAACCACAATCCACCACTCTCAGTTCACTCAAATCTCAATCTTTGATATTTCCTCTTGACTTTTTCTCCTCTTTCTTTTTCATTCTAAGAGTTTCAAAGTGTTATAAGTTCACCATGACTCAAAGTTTAGAGTTGTTCTATTTCAAGATGAAGGTCATTGTATATTAAGAAACGATTGTTGACAACTACAAGTACCTGAATGAGAAAATATTAAGAGGATCCTCTTAAGTCTTAACCTTACAACTTATCTAAAGGGATATATTGATTACTTGCAGGAAGGTGCGTCAGCTGACTAGATGACCAATGACTATGTGTTAGTGATGACTAACCCAAAGGGATATGTCGATCAAACTAAAGGTGTCTCGACTAAATATATAGTTGTTATCTATATTTTAATACCAAGAATCCTACCGTCTAACTCACCCCCTGAAGGAGACACTACAACTTCACCAATAATAATTTTAAGATGATACCATTGGATTAAATCATGGATTTTGATGTGTTGAACAAAGGATTAAAATAGGATTACTTATGATTCTAATGTGTGAAATCGTGTAGGGACTTAGTGAAATACACACACACACGCTTGGTGCAATCAAATTTTGTAAATGGCTCAATAGCTCAAGTCTACTAAAAATCGAAGAAAGGATGTTAAGGACATTTAAGGGGTCACAAGATGATGAAACATTTAAAATAAGAGGGATTAGTAAATCTTAAAGTACTATTCTAGAAAGAGGTTATAAATAATAAGATTGAATTCATAATAGAATATTCTTGCATGGAAATTGGTAGATCTCCTACTTAGGTAATGTAAGTGGATTCTTAAATATAATAGGCCAATGGATCAATTGATAAGTACAAATATCAACTTGTGGCTAAAGGCTATAAATAAAGAGAAACTCTTTATTAGTTTGATACATACTTACCTGTGTTAGGACCGGTACGAGTTAGAGAAGGTGAATAATTTCGATCGCTTCATCTCGATTAAGTGTTCGTCGTTTGAATGTGCAACGAAAAACTTAATCAAACTTGATGTCGCATGTACAACACCTTAATTTTACTTAATATTCGTCTCTTAAGATGACTAATCCAACACCTTAGTTTATTCAGTGTCCGGTCCTTCATGACTCACTTGGACTTGTCTTCTCATGTCAACTCCATGTTGGACTTTCGATCGCCAAGTGTCCGATCACCTATGACTTACTTGGACTTTTTATCTCATGTCAACTTTATATTGGACTTTCGTATCTAGTCAACCTTGACCTAATTGACTCTTTGCTCAACCAACTAATGATATTTATCGACTACCAAGTATCCAATCAATCTTGATCTACTCGATCTCTCACTCAACCAACTAATATATTAATCAAATATCAAAACTCAATTCGAGTCATCTCGAGCTTGATCAACCGGGTTAATTTTGACCGGGGTCGATTACACCAATAATCTTCTTCTTTTTTATATTTGATAATATAAAGTTAGGTTAAACTATTAATCCAACCACCTATTTCTAATGTGAATGAATTTTTTTTTAACTTGAATCCTTCGATAGCTAATGAGAATCATATTTGTTTGAGTATTTATCTCCTTATATATGACCTCGACATCACAAAATGGACATTAGGATTGTTAGTAGAAGCCCTAGAGCCAATTATGTGATGATTGACTAAGGACTTTTTGTATCATATTCTATTATTAATA
>JBBUKS010170103.1:0-36982 GCA_038050645.1 Hedychium gardnerianum
GCGAAACGTAGATTTCGAATTTGAAGTCAATTCTGACTTTCATCGACTGATGGCACCTCATTTTTTCAAATGAAAAATCGTATTCCAACATTTAGCTCTTCGAATCGATTAATTTTGAAAGTGATCAATTCGATCCTACGAAAGGTTCTCAACGATTTTCAAATAAATCGAAAAGCGTTCATAAAAATTCATCCAAATGATTAATATTTTTAAGATTATTATTCTATTGAAAAAAAAATCTTATATTATCGATTTGATTCTTAAATATTAATTATTTGGAATATCTAACCCGGGGCTCAAGAACATCCTATTATTTCAATGGTGTGAACGTCTAGTTCTAAATTATTAAACAATATTTAATTCTCACAACCTCTTCGGTCCGGATAGAAGAAATTTGGTGTCTCATGCACAATAAATATTCGTACGTGGAAAAAAAAAATCGCTTTTCTAGTTTTCTTAAAACAAAAGGGGTTTATAATTCAATATAATGTGAAAGATTAGTGAGGTTGGATTACCAAAAGTAGTGTTAAGAAAAACAAGCTAATTTTTAGATAATAAAGGATCAATCTATTAAGTTACACTAAATAGGAATACATGAAACTTTTCAAATAAGACTCAAGTCAAATAATTGTGAGTAACTAGAGACAAGAAGGCAGAGAGATGACAAAGCAAAAGTGTAGCCGGTAAAGAGAAATTGTAAAGAGCCTCAAGCTTATGTGTAGGAATCTAATAAAGTGTGCTTTGAATCTTCTTAATGTAGACAAAAGGCAAAGCCCCAATGCATTAATTGAGAGGGAGAGGTGGCCTTAGGCAAAGCCATCGTAGAGGAGCCAAGAGGAAAGAAAGGGAGGAAGATAGAGATCAACCAATTGATACCATAATTCATTGGTGATGGCTCCGGTGGGTTTGCCGCCCGGTTTTAGGTTTCACCCGACTGATGAAGAGCTTGTAAACTACTACCTCAAGAGGAAGATTCATGGCCTCAAGATCGAACTCGATATCATCCCCGAGGTGGACTTGTATAAGTGCGAACCGTGGGAACTTGCAGGTTCATGTGCATTTCTATATGTCTTTTTGTTTTGTTTTTTTTCTCCGACTTGTATGATATTCGTATGGATGAATACCACTATCTTAGAATGATTCATAAGAATGCATAATTTTTTTTCTTCCATTTAGATTCATTGCATCTCTTTAACTTAATTATGATACTAGATTTCTATAATTTCCACAGAAAAATCATTTTTACCGAGTAGAGATCCCGAATGGTACTTTTTTGGACCGAGGGATCGAAAATACCCTAATGGATTTCGCACAAATCGTGCAACAAGAGCTGGTTATTGGAAATCAACCGGAAAAGACCGACGAGTTTGCCATCAAAATCGAGCCATTGGCATGAAGAAGACCCTAGTCTACTATAGAGGTCGAGCTCCTCAAGGCATGAGGACCGATTGGGTCATGCACGAGTATCGCCTTGATGACAAAGAGTGCGAGGACACAATGGGCCTTCAGGTGCATGAGAACTAATTTCTCTTTAATTTATACCCAAATCATCAATTAATCTAGATTACATGTATTTTCTAATTCCAAATTTGTCAAATAATTTATTATTTAATACGAAATATAAAAAATGAGAGGGTACGTGGGTTGTGCATGAAGTTGCATGCAGAGTCTCTTTTTGTCCATATGTAATGTATCGAAGATTAAAAAAAATTGCACTCTTATCTTGCAGTTAATTACGTGATTAATATATGTAATTGTCAGACATTAGACTTACTTTATCCTAATTTATCACCATTAGCTAATTAATTACACAATATTCAATGTACATAGAAATGAATGAAAGGAAGCCAAACGGTGTCGGTGCATGCATGGTGTGGCTTTCCACTTTATTCCTTGCTGCATTCCGAGAGATCTTCCTTCCTCTTCCTGTAATTAAAGCACTTCCATATATTTTTAATTTTATTTTTGAAATATTAATCAACTTATTTATTCTTCTCAAGGATTCCTATGCGCTGTGTCGAGTGTTCAAGAAGAATGTGGTGTCCGTCGACGTCGAGGAGATTCACGGCCAGCGCAGCTTGACGAGCATGGTCGAAGCCAGCTCCTCCGCCATGACCAGCTGCGTCGCCGGCGCCACTGCATCTGTCGGGTACGAGACGGCAGCATCGCCGATCGACATGCCGGTCGGATCGTCCTCGTGCGCCGACGACGACGACGACAAAGACGACGCCTGGATGCAGTTCATCACCGACGACGCTTGGTGCTCAAATCTATCCAACGAGGCTGGCCAAGAACAACAACCGCCTTCCTGTGTGGCCACTGTTAACTAATAATATGATTAATTATCATAAGCTAATCATTATTTTAAATAAGCAATGAAATCATTTTATGTTATTGTATTGAATTCCAGTGGATTAATTCACTTAATTTTCTCTTTTGTTTGGTGGGTGAGCAAAACTGTTGCAATGTGGTGCGTGTAACTAATAAATCAAGTTATATTCTTCTTTAATTGTAATGTAGTTAATTTTCGATATTTTTCTTTTGTTTTCATGTTTTTTTTCCCCTCAAAATTAGTAAAAACGCTAATCGAAATTAGGGCCATAGTTAAGGTTAATTAATTAAAGCCGGTTAAGGGTGTCCAACGGTCAAGGCCGGTCAACGCCTCCCTCCCTTTCCGCCCGGCCATCTTGTCCTCTAACTAAATCAGATCAATTCGCACCTCCCACTGCAATTAACCGAAACCCTAATCGGACCAGCGACGCATCCTCAAATGCCATTTGCGCCTTCGCGAAATGAGGCATTTTTCCAGCTCAAAGTTGCATTGTTGATCGTTAATGGGCAACTCATGCCGCGGATCCTACGTTGAGGGCAAGTACTTCCCCAGCTACAGCAGCGCCGGGCGCCCCGCTGACCGGTCCTTATCTTCTTCCTTCTCTTCCGGCGGCTCCTCCTCCCCCAGCGGCGGTCAGCGACATCACCACCTGGCCGACCCCGACGCGCCGCCGCGCCCGGCCGCGCGGCCCAACCGCGACGCCATGGCCGCAAACACCACGTGGGTGATGGGCCACCCGACGGCGAACCTCCGCGACCTCTACAATTTGGGGCGGAAGCTGGGGCAGGGGCAGTTCGGGACGACGTACCTGTGCACCGAGGTGGCGACTGGGAAGGCGTACGCGTGCAAGTCGATCTGCAAGCGGAAGCTGGTGGCGAAGGAGGATCTGGAGGACGTGCGGCGGGAGATCCAGATCATGCACCATCTCTCTGGCCACAAGAACGTCGTGACCATCAAGGGCGCGTACGAGGACGCGCTCTATGTGCACATTGTGATGGAGCTTTGCGAGGGGGGCGAGCTCTTCGACCGCATCATTCAGCGCGGCCAATACAGCGAGCGCAAGGCGGCCGAGCTCACCAGGATCATCGTCGGCGTCGTGGAGGCGTGCCATTCGCTCGGCGTAATGCACAGAGATCTCAAGCCGGAGAACTTCTTGTTGGCCAATAAGGATGATGATTCCTCGCTCAAGGCCATAGATTTTGGTCTCTCAGTCTTCTTCAAGCCAGGTACTTATAATTTATAAGTTTACAATATATGATGATATATTTGTCTCTTCCAAGATATCCGATGATTGGAATATGTTGATAAATTCTATCACGATCTCAATACCTGTTCGTTATTAAACGGATGGTCCCAAACTATGGTTGGTGAAAAGCCAATCATTCAAACTCAATCCATAATTGGTCAAGTCAAATGATCCTTGACCCCTCGTCATTGAACAAGTCAAATTGGATTGAACACTGTTTCATTGAATATTTTTTCCATTATCTTAATCGAATATTAGAATCTGAACAAAACCTGCTTGACCACTGAACCGGTTTGGATCAATCCCCAAGTCAGGACCTGTCATACAACCCACCAATTCACTCAGTTACTGATCAAACCAGACATGGACTGATCTGCTCCATCGTTTTCTAGATTTTTTCCTATTTTTCCTAAACCTTTATTTATTCAAAACCTTAGCTTAGCGAGCCTTCTTCTAGTATGAGAATATGACATCCCATTTAATCTCAAATAATAAAGTTGAGGGCTAAACCTTATGGATTTAGCCATGTTGCTTATCTTCTTATGGAACCTTTCTGTTCTTCTTTAAGCAATGTATAAGTAAACAAGATGGCAGAGAAGTCAGAGTTTTATGTGAAGATCTGATATTCCTGTCATTCTACGTTATATAATTTGATTGAACTGGTCAGTAATTAATCTAATTTTCTGAGTTCATGTATTTGCATCATTTGGAAGATGACTAACTGATTAGTTAATTTACTTTTGATAAATCCATATCTTGTAAATCTTAGTTGTTGCTGCTAATTGTGTGCACGACATTCGAAAAATGAATTCTGGATCGATATTCAGCATATCAATTCAGCGTGTTTTACTAGTAACAACCTTTAAATGCGTAGCAAATTGCAAGGGATAGCAGAGGATACACGCAATAGAATGCAGTAGATTGGCTTGGCAAAAATCGGATTACTCTGGATTGACTATAACATTAGCGCATGCTGCTGTATCGTCTTTATTTTCCTCTTCTTCTCTTGGTTTCTATGTGGTAAAGCAAACGAGCAGTTTCTTGCTGATCAGATCATGACTATCTTTTTGGAGGACAACGTTATTGCACCTTAATTATGTAATTGTTTCTTTTTTATAAGCATTACTGATCTTCAACTGAGATTGTAGCAGTATAAATTGGGTTTCCTGTAACTTCAGGTCAAATCTTCACTGATGTAGTTGGCAGTCCTTATTATGTGGCTCCTGAAGTACTAGGGAAGCATTATGGACCAGAAGCTGATGTCTGGACTGCAGGAGTGATTTTATACATATTATTATGTGGGGTGCCACCCTTTTGGGCTGGTACAATTCTGATTTTATCACTTTCTTCTTGGTATTCATTCTTAGCTTTGTAGTAATCATATCAATTCTTAGATGGGTTTCAGTCATGTTTATTTTCATGCAGAAACACAACAAGGGATATTTGATGCAGTTCTGAAGGGAGTCATTGATTTTGATTCTGACCCATGGCCAATGATATCTGATAGTGCCAAGGACCTCATACGAAGGATGCTTTGTTCCCCTCCCGCGGAGCGTCTTACTGCTCATGAAGTACTTTGTATGTCTTATTCTTCCATCAGATTTTCTCATAGGACCATTTGTTAACAATCTTGATCACTAAGTTGGTACAAATTATCTGCAAAAACATGCTTATTCTTGTTCAGATTTTCCAGTTTCAATCATTGACATGACTCTTTAGTGAGAAAGTATAATAAAGTCTAGTTCACTAATTAAGGTTGTCTCTTGAATTTCATTTGTATGTGTTCCTGTTTCAAAATCTTGTAGGTATTAAATAACTAGAACATTCTCACATGAATATAATTGCAAAAAATTAACAGATTGCATCTGGGTTAACTAATTTCCAGCAGAAACTAGTCGTGCTTGCAAAATTTTTAACAAAGTGACAATTCTAACCCAGGCGGTCAATAGTTGTTAGTGACAATCATTTAATCACTCCCATGCTCAGGTCATCCCTGGATTTGTGAAAATGGAGTCGCTCCAGATCGTGCACTAGATCCAGCTGTACTCTCTCGAATCAAACAATTCTCGGCAATGAACAAGTTGAAGAAGATGGCTTTAAGAGTATGCTCCTGATAAATATTGTTTAAATAAAGTCAATTGCTATTTAATATATTTTTTCTCTCATACTTCCACTAGGCATCATAAATTCTGAATGATCTTGGCAGACTACTAGAGCTGTTCCTGCAGTGAGACAAGTCTTGTTTTAGTAACGTAGATCCTTTCAACAAATTCTTCTTAATTTTGTTCATGGAAATAAAATAAATAAATAAATTTTATATTATATCATTATATGTTTCCTTGTGAGCTACTGAATTGTTATAATACACCAAACTAGACATACTAGAAGCATTTGTTTTTCCTCGTTTGTCCATGTTTCTTGTGTCCGTGAGTTTCATGAAGTTACCTTGTTTAGGATCTCTTCCAGAATTGCTGAAACCATCTTATACTAGTTTCTAGCTTTAGATGGGTTTATTCAACCTTGGAGATAGGAAATGAATTCATCATAGCCTAGTAGATAACAAGCTAAAGAATTCTCAGGCCAAATTGACACAAATTATTCCCTCTAGATTATTTTAAGCCTGAATGAAAATTAATTACATGTTTATTTATCTAATATTGGTCCCAATTGTTTCAGGTAATAGCCGAAAGCCTTTCAGAAGAAGAGATTGCTGGACTCAAGGAAATGTTTCATGCAATGGACACTGATAACAGTGGTGCAATCACATTTGATGAACTAAAAGAAGGTCTAAGAAAATATGGTTCAAATTTGAAAGAATGTGAGATTCGTGCTCTCATGGATGCTGTAAGTGAAATGTCATAAGTAGGATTATGAAACAATATAATTTGATTGGGAAGAACTTTTTATGTATTTATTGATGATAGTTACTCAAAATTGTGATACTTCCTCGAATGACTTTCTTCTGAGAAAATAGGCTGATGTCGACAACAGTGGCACCATTGACTATGGGGAATTTATAGCTGCCACAATACATCTTAACAAACTAGAGCGGGAAGAGCATTTGGCTGCTGCATTTTCTTACTTTGACAAGGATGGAAGTGGTTATATCACAGTTGATGAACTTCAGCAAGCCTGTAAGGAACACAACATCACCGATGTTCTGATTGATGATATTATCAGAGAAGTTGATCAGGACAATGTAAGCAATCCTTCTTTTGTTTACATATCATGTCACAAGGATCTTGGGTGTATGTTTATTCCATACATTATAGTTCAAACATGTTAAATGAATCGTTGACACATGATTCCTTTTTATTTACTTCTTATATCTCTCACGTACATCTGCTAAAATCTGTTTGAAATCTTTGTATCATGCTTTCCTTTTGGAAGACAAAAGTCAATATATTTGAATTTGCCTGTTTGTAAAGGGCTTTGTTATGCATGTATAAATTTGAGTACTTGAGGGATTTTTAACTCTACAGGCCCTATCTTTGTATGTTTATCTTCCTATCTCAGGATGGTTGCATCGACTTTGGTGAGTTTGTCGCTATGATGCAAAAAGGCAACATGGGACATGGGAGACTAACCATGCGGAGCATGCGAAATAGTTTGAACATCAGCATGAGAGATTCTCCAGGAGCTCACTGATCACTAGCCACACAGGTTTAGTCCCAAATAATTTTTTTGTTGTTGTTGAGCTCATAGCTATACAAATTGGAAGAAATTTTGTGCAGTTAATTGTTGAATTCAAACAAAGTCACTCTTACATGTCTTTCCCCGCCCTTGCAGAATTTGAAGTAACTTCCTTCCAGTCCTAGTAGTTGGGATATTCTGTTCAGCCATTACAATCCAGTTGAGTTTGAACTGCTGATAATTTCCTGAGAAGTCATGACTGAACTGGGCATTTGAAGTCATTCACACTCTGATGAACTGAAAATTATGCTACAGGGAGAATGATACATACATCCCGAAGTGAAGTTACAAGAATTCTCTTCTCTGTGGAGCAAATGTTTATGTTTATTTATTCTCCTGCTGCTTTTTCAGGCTCATTTTTGTTCATTCGTTTTCTTATTTATAATTTTATTTCTCATAAAACTAGATTTATTTTGTCGATAATCATAACACATCGATATCTGTTGTACAATTGTAAGATATTCATTAATTATATTTATATCATCGCGGGATTTATTGCATCATTCGAATATTACAATATATATATAATTCCTCTTCTTTTTTTTCTTTTTAACCCTTGTCGGTTTCAGATTTCCTACATTTACTCTTAACGGCTATATTTGCCTATTTGGTGCCTTCCTCGATTTCAAATCAGAAGTGGCTCCGTCGCTCAGCGCTTTACCTTCGCCGCTCTCCCCTCCTAGGGTTTCCTTTCTCCGCCGTTCCCTCCTCCCCGAGCCGCTGATCGCTGCGATACCTTCGCCGTTGGTAAGGGTTTCTTCCCTCCCTCACCGAAGACGATGGACCTCTCCCCGGGCACAGAGAATTACATCAAAGAATCCATCGAGAGCTCGCTGGGACTCCCGGTCTCCGTTAAGAGTCTCAGACTTAAAATACTCGCCTCAGAAGACTCCCGACACCGTCTTCAAGATCAGGTCTTTGTCTTGGAGGAGCGCCTCAAGGAATCGAACAAGCGAATGGAGCAGTGCAGGGTTCGTATCCTATGTTCCCTTATTTCTTTGCCTGACGCGAGAGGGTTCGCTTCTTGATCGGAAAAGACTGGACTTTGTTTTCATTCTTTCTTTTGGTTGATAGGCAGAGGCGAACATGAACTGCCAAGGAGTGAGGAGATGCGTCGAGGAGAAAGAGATCTATGCGTCGAAGTATGGTGATTTGTTGACTCATTGCCGAAAGTTGGAGGAGGAATGTTCTTTATATGAGCATGACTTGGAGAGGATTATGGAATCTTGCGACGAGTTGGGGAAGGAGAACGAGGAGTTACGATCGAGGCTGCAGGATGCTTCCAATGTAAGTGTGAAATCTTGCGTGTTATTTATCTTTTTTTTAGGGCAAATTACCTCACATTCCACGTTGTTATCATATTCATTCGCACTGTGATTTAAGAAAGTTCCCCCCCACACACACAGTGGAAGCAGATTTGTTCTCGATAGTCTTATTAGCCTGTTGATTCATTTTTTATATAGATTTTAGTCAGCTTTGATGGATGTCGACAACTAATGGGTGTGTCATTTAATGAACTGTTCCATGATATACGTGATTAGCTTCAACACGCATTGATGTAAATATTTGACCATGCACGACCTAAATCAACACACAATAAAGGGGAAGAATGAAGGGTTTGTTTTACCTCATTCAAGCATTTGATTCTATGAAAGGCATGCCTTATCCATTCAGTTCGAACCTACTCCATGTTGCCTTTTTCATGCGTTAGAAATAGGAAAACATCAAGAGTGATGATAAAGAATATCTTTTTTCATATCGGGAACTTTATGTTTATATGCTGTGGCTTGTGATATTTAAGTAAATGTCTTTTGACTTACTAATTTTAATGTCATAAAAATAACAAGCATGGATTTGTAATGCAGCTTAGAATAAGACTGTCACTTGACATTCATATCTGGAAAACTATATTACTAGAGCTTGCATGTCCAAGTTAAAACTGTGGCTTCATTGTGAATGGTATGATAATCATAGGACAGTTCAGCTGATCGTGCTTGTTGTTAGGCATAATAATCTGGTAGCAATAGTATATATTCATATTATTCTCCTTAAGGGGTCAATTGTTCAAGTCTTTCTTTGAATCACGTGACATTAACTTCATTTCTGTGTAAGAATAACCCTCCATTTCCATGATACCTGGGCATTACCTGGTTGTAGTACGTATACATACAATTCTTCTTAAGAGACCAACTAGTCTATTGGTTCATAGGATTCATGGAATTAGTTCCATTCAAATGTAAGAATAAGACCTTCATTGCTAGGTTATGTTACAGAAAATTGATGCTCTTCTATTATTATCTTCAGTTTTCCATGTAAGCTTGAGGTTAGTTCTTATGTAACATTCGTTTGAATGTTTTGGTCTATTTTTGTTTCTGATTTACTTATACTCTCATAGTGGAGACTTGCTGGCTCTTTTGGCAGCTCTTAAAAGGCACTTCGTTCATAATTTAACCATTTCTTGATTTGAAATGTCATGGTCTCCTTTTGATAACCTCTTTTGTTTTATGTGGAAAAGGCCCCTTCAAGTTTAGAAAGAAAGGTTCTTCAGCCAGTAGTTGCCTATACCGACGAATTCCTTTAATACTGTTTTTTTGTAACTTATCGATCCTGATTCTACCAAATGCTTAGCATTTCTTGTGGTTGCCTTCTGGGTAAGAATTAATCTTTTCAGAATACCAGTTTGTTCTCTGGCCTCTAGATTTCTGATTAGTTACACAGTTTACATTCTGTATGCTGTATAATTAATGTCTTGGATCATTTAGATTTATTCATTCAGTTACTGTATAAACATTTGTTTCTTTTAATCACATATGTAATCCTAATTATCCTTACAAATGCTGTGACATTGTTTCATCTTATAGCTGGAATCATTGGCTAACAAAATTGAGACTTTAAACAAGGACAAGGAACATTTGAGGATAAATCTTCACAGAGCTGAAGAAGAGGTTTGAAATCCATTTCACTTTCTTATTCTTGGCCATACACGATCCTCATCATGACAAGTAATCTAGTGTTTTACATATCGTTCAAGGTCAAGATTCTTTTTCAAGAGAACAAAATGCTGGATGAAGAGAACAAGAGGCTGTTGGAATTACTGAAAAGAGAGAGGCAGAGTCGAGGATCCAACAGCCACAAGCGTTCCGCAAGTGCTTCTGCTGCTAAAGTGAGGATAACGTAAATCAGAATTTTCTGTCATAAACACAAACATTGACAAGATTTTAACATAATTAAAAATTGGCAAATTGTAAGTCCGGGTGATTCAGTTTTGAAAACAGGCACTGTTTCATCTTGTCCTAGATAATCTCCAGCTACTAAACAATATGAGAATGCTAATGCTTCTTTTTCGATTTGTTCAGGGTAAACGCAAGTCAAGGCCGAACGATGGCAGTCCTTTCGGGCTAAGGATTGATTTTGATTTGTCAGATTCATCAAGACTACCATTGTCGCCAATCCATCAGAACTTGCCTGAGTCTAGAATGCAAAAGAAGTGAAAATTCACTAAAGTTCAATCGACCCGATGCTCAAGCCGTGTTGAGATCAACAGTTCTTGTTCTTCTTCTACTGAAAACTAATCGCTTTCATTGCCTATGCACAATACAGTCAGATTGTTTGCTAGCTTCCTGACTGTTGACAAAAAATATCAATGCAATTAACTTAGAATCACTTTTGAGGCCTGTTGTAAAAGACTGAACAAAAGTACTAAACTACTAATTGCATTGTTCTGATTTATGTTACCATGATAATTAAATATAAGTAGGATAGAAGCAATAGGTATGTAAATGAGTTTAGCTCTGTTCAAACTTATTTATTTACTTATCAACTTCCTTAACATTGTTTGCAAAGAATCTATCTAGCTCGATTTGATCCTAAACTTTTTATCAAACAAAACTAATAATGTTATTGTCCTTGTAAATTAGGTTAAACTTTTGTCTAATGTTATAAAAGTTATATTATTATTATTATTCTTTTAACATGTTATAAATAATACAAAAAATTAATAATTAAATTGTATACAAATTAATAATTAAGATTTTTTATAAATGATTTATGAGCATTATTTATAAATAAGTTTAACGAATTATATTTATTAGTGTTCGAACTTGTGTATTTTATATATTCTTTCAATACGGAATGAATTCATTTATAATCCTAAATTATAATTAATCAATTTTAAATTAAAAATTTTGAATTTAAAATTTATAATAGAGCTTGATATACTTATTTTCTTACCATTTTAGTCCTTCAGACAAAACATGATTCTTTGCGAGAAGAGAAATGATATGCTTCTTTTACACTTCCTCGTCATATAATAAATTTATATTACATCTAAATTCTAATTAAAATAATAAACTATATTTATTATGAATTTTAAATTTTTATAGCCAATTTACAACACTTGAATTCGGAATTGTCGAGTTTATATTTATAAAAAAAATATATTATAAATTAAGAACCAACATTTTGTAACACAAATCAGCTAGTTTGAATCCTTCAATTTTTCTCTCAATAGCCTAGAATTTATTCACAATTGACAACTAAAATTTGATTCAATTTAAACTTAAACTATCGATAGTTTGGTTTAAAATATTTCTCCTTTAATTCATTTAATTTTTTATATAGATAAATTCGAAATATAATTTATACACATTTAAAAATTAATTTATTCATCCTATTTAAAATTTAAATTATTTATTATTATGTCAAGAAGTGATTGTTTTTTTGGTAATCCATCTATGCAACTCTTACGATCATATTAATCTCGAAAATAACCAATTCAATCTCATAAAAAAAATTTATCAATTATTAAGATAAATTGAAAAACATAAATAAAATTCAAAATTCTCCTCAAATATAATATATTATAGATGAATCTTTATTTTTGTCTCATCACTTATCATTACATTATAACTTGTTGTGGCCACATCACGTAGCACTTGCTTCAATTAAATTAAGCAATAGGAGCTCGCAAAATGGGGGTGTGTGCCCTACCTTTTCCCTTACAAGCAACCTTTTTTTTTCGTCGTTTCATTGCATTAAAATTGTTAGCTAAAAGAGAAGAGGAAAAAAGATGGCTACACAGGCACCTGCCTCCCCATAAGCATGTGGTTGGACCCCATGTTTCTTGTCAAAATTATTGAGTAGGGTTGGTCAAGCCATGAACTAGCTAGAACGAGTTACTAGTCGAATCAAGAGGGAGGCCACAGAAAAACAAATTTTTGTTGTCATACTCATAGCTAAGATCAATATGGATCATCATTATTATTATTTTTAATAATCTCATATTATGATGAACCGTGTTATTAGCATTTTTAGCCAATTGTTACAGTGACAGAATTATTCTAGACTGATATTTAAAATATAAATTAATATTTTTTTTATGTAAGAGTTGTTCTTGAGTTGTATCTTGTTCGATCGGTTCAGTCTTACTATTGAAGGTACTGTATGAGGCGTGTGCAAAGGAAGAAGCAGTGGATACTATACCTTTTCCTTCTATTTAAACAGGCAAAAAGGGCAATCTTTCTTCGCAATCCCTCTCCTTTTCCTCGTCTATCTTCATCTTCTTGGATCCTCAATTCTCCTACACCAAAAATAATTCTATCGTTCGAGCTATTTCAGTTCAATTCAATGGAAAAAGATTGTAAGCATGCTTTCCACAGGCTTTCTTGAACTGTGTGAGTCGATCATTAATTGTTTTTTCACAATTAGCTTCTTCTCCAAATCAACCTGAGGAAAGAATTAATTATCTTGTTGTTGATAGTTCAAGAAAATCCGTGGAAAACATGGTATGAATCTTTCTTATTGAGTTTTGTTGCTGTTCTTTTTTTCATTTTGATTTTTGTTTTTCTTTCTCGAGATGTGAATATAATAAACGAGAGAAGTATGGAAGGATGAAATGATTAGAGGATAATTTTTTTTATCTTTCTATTTGTAATAAAAAAAATCAGCAAAAAAAAAAATATTTGTCATTAAAAATAACCGAAAAAAATGAGGGGAAAAAAATGGTAGAAAAATAATAAAGCAGCTGAATATTTAAATGTCTGAATTTTTTTAAATGGGCCTTCTTGTTTTAATTTTTAAACTCTCGGCCCATTTTACTCGGAGTTGTGAGCGCAGGGGATCGATCGACTCCATGGCGCTGTGGTTTGCTCGCGCAGCTCGAAAGCTTCGCCGCCTCCCGCCGGCGGCTGCCCGCTCCATCTTCCCCTTCGCTTCCCTTCCGCAAATTCCTAGTCCTTTATCCGTCCCCCATATTCGTGGATCTCCCGTCCCGCGTCCGAGTCGCCCTCCTTGGGCAGGATCGCCGCTTCTCGTTGGATTCCCCCACCATCTGTCCTTCGCCTCTCTGTCCGGTTCCTCCAACGAAACCGAAGGGGATGGAGTGGAGCGGCGTCCGGAAGCTGGAGCTGTGGAAGCGCCTCCGTCGTGGCTTGACGCGTACTTGCCCCCCTCGGTGCGTCCGTATGCGCTACTAGCACGGCTGGATAAGCCAATAGGGATATGGCTATTGGCTTGGCCTTGCACGTGGTACTGTTTATTTCTTTTTATTTTACATTTGCTTGTCAGATTTTCTTTGAAGAACAAAATTTACGTGTGTAATTATAGCAGTCGAAAAAAAAATTAAATAAGTAAAACGAAGATCAAATGTATGAATTTTTAACTTGCAAATAATATGAGAATACTTGAGGGAACAGTTAAAGTTGAATGAATAAAAAATCTCCACTACATGAATCCACTGTTCAAAAGGAAAAAAAAAAAAAAAAAAGGAGCTTGATAGGGTCCCAACTACTTGGAGTCATTTACCTGATCTTATCCTGCCATCTAGGATTCTAATCCATAAATACAAAATAGGTATAAGATCACCAATACTTAGGGAGTGTTGATGACATGACCAAAGATGATAATTACGTTTTTCTTTTGTATGTTTAGTCTGTTTTAAAGATTTTTTTTCTTATGTGCTTGTTTGTGTGTGCACGCTCGTGTGTGTTAGCACATGCACCTGTTCATGTTTCTGATTCCCACTTTTTTCATTCTTCTTCTGAGGCAATCAAATGGGCTGCAATTGGCCAAAGTCTAATATTTAGTTTGATTCTTATCCAATTCTGATGAATTTCAGTCTACAAGGCCAAACAATTAACAAAGGAAACTGGTGCTACTATGTTGTTGGTATATCATTTCTGGAACTATGGCATGGGGAGTGATAGTTTGTAAACTAATTTTGCATGCCTATCAAACCCATTTGGTAAAAGTATTGAAACATACTTTAACGGGAAACTTGGTTATCTCTTTAGGCATATCCTCTAGATCAAAAAAAATTTGTTGATCAAGTCCTGCCATGTTGATACTCTCATAATCTTGCATCAGGTCAATTACCATGGCAGCAACACCAGGGCACCTTCCTGACATAAAAATGTTAGCATTGTTTGGTTGTGGAGCTGTGCTTTTAAGAGGAGCTGGTTGTACTGTGAATGACCTTCTTGATCGTGACATTGATGTCAAGGTAATCTACTTTCCTTTTTCTTCTATTATATATGAACATATATATATTTCAAGTTGGTAGGACTTATTTACTAATGCAGTTTCTTTTACTCTTAAATTATAAATTTTAATGTTTTTTGTTCCAATTTTGAAGTTTGTTCACGGCAGTAAATAGCGTCACAGCATAAATAAAATGTTTTTGATCACTTTATAAACATCTTAACAATGTGCATTCATACTCACATGAGGTTCCTTCTTCTGCAGGTTGAACGAACAAAATATAGGCCCATTGCATCTGGTATTTTGTCACCATTTCAAGGGCTTTGCTTTTTGGGTTTCCAACTTCTTTTGGGTTTAGGAATCCTTCTACAACTCAATACTTATAGGTAAATATATCTTCCATAAACTTTACTAATTTTTTCCCCATTGAGATGCCAACACATTTTGCATGTCTCAAAGGTTTCTTATTAGATCCTCTTTTGTATTTTTTTTAAAAGAATTCAATTACTTCTGTCATTTGCTTAAATAGAATCAGGACGTTTCCATTAAAAGTACAATGAGATATTCCCTTAGAATAGACTAAAATCGGTTTCTTCTCACAAAGGTTCTATACTGGTCTTAATCCTGACACTCTAATTTCAGTTACCATTCAGAATCAACTGGCTTCATTAATTTTGGTTCAATAAATTAAATGTGCGTCCAACTTGAGAGCAGAACTTAATCATTTTTTCTATTTTTTTATGTTATTACCTATGGACAATCAGAATTTTCTGAACCAGACTTGGAATTGCTATATTTTTAAGACTTGAGTACTTATTGGAATTCTTTCTGAGCCATCGGAACTAGAGGATGTTTTGTTTCACAAATAAAACTTATGCGGAAATTTGAAGGCATACATGGTAGGCTCAGTGCACTCTTTATATGACAAGCAAGTAACTCGGCAAGAACTATTTCATGAATAGGAAACCATGCAGCATACCCTTGGTGAAAGTACTTTTCATCATGGATCAAGCATGCAATCTTTGATTATACATAAAGTAAGGGGAAAAATTTTGGGTGAGATTTAATCTCATGGATATTGATGCAAAAACAATAAAATGAATGTTCCTCATTATTCACAATTCTATGATGATGGTGTTTGTTGTTTCAAAGATCATTATCATGCAGAAAATACTTGTTAGTCAAAATTTATGAATACCTTTGTTGTCTGTATTTAGTTGATACTGAATTTGGCTTCTTTTCAACTAATATATATGCCCCTTTCATCAATGATAGAAATCTAGAGCACAAGAGATTTGATGTTGTCACGTTTTACTAGATCCCTGACATTGGATGAACGATGGAGATACATTTTCAACTCAAAACCTTTTGTGTCCAAGAGTACTTAAACTTTAGCATGGGTTTTTACTTGCTTGACCCACCTTTTATAATCTGTCCTTAGACCTACCTTTTATAATATGTTCTCTGGTCCTATTCAGTAAGATTTTAGTTGCTTTGATCTAGTCCCGACATCATTGTTCACCCCTTATAATATATTTTCAAATATAGTTCAGTTCTGTACTACGTAATAGTGTTTTTTCCCCCTAAAGACAGCAGCATGTGTATTTACAGAACTACTATTCTTCTAAGTACTTAAACTTTTAGTTTTTGGAGAGCTAAAAAAAAATTATTTGTTCTAATTTTTTCTAAATGCAGCCAAATACTTGGTGCATCGTCATTATTTTTGGTTTCATCCTATCCTCTTATGAAGCGATTGACATTTTGGGTATGTACCAGAAAAAACAGGTTAATGACTGTGTTGTCATTGCTTGGTTAATGTCCATTCTACTTGCCTTAGCTAATGTTTCAACAGCCTCAAGCATTCTTAGGTTTAACCTTCAACTGGGGAGTTTTATTAGGGTGGGCTGCTGTTAAAGAAAGTTTGGATCCTGCAATTGTCCTGCCTTTGTATGCTGCTGGTGTCTGTTGGACCCTTGTATACGACACAATATATGCACATCAGGTACATGTTGTTAAGATTGGCACCTCTTGTCAACTTGAGTTTTTTACATTTGTTTTTATGCAATTGATTAACTTTTCAAAGTAGTATCGACTTAATGCAAATTACTCTTAGGATAAGGAAGATGACAAAATGGTGGGTGTTAAATCAACAGCTTTGAGATTTGGAAGTTTGACAAAGAACTGGGTTACCGGATTTGCAATTGTATGCATTGGCAATCTAGCTCTCAGTGGATACAATGCAGAGCTTGGTACACATTATCTACTTTGTGCTATTTCTTACAATTATTTATCTATGATTTTTTTCATATACTCTAATGAATGCGTGCTTATGTTTCCTAGGGCAGCATGGCAATACTATACATTTCTTATAGCTGCTGCTGGGCACCTAGGATGGCAGATTTTTACTGTTGACTTGTCTAGTCGTGCAGATTGCAACAGAAAGTAAGTCTAATTTTCTTCTAGAAAATATTTACATTTTGGTTACATGTGAGGTTCATGAGAAAGGATAACATGCTTTGCTTTCTGTGTGACTTCCACATCAAGAGGGGAAAAAAAATCTTAAAGATCTGATGAAATATAGACACCTCAAAAAATGGAAATTTAGCAAGGAAGTTCACGAGTTATTCAAGAGCAATTTTATTTCTGACTAGCAATCATTGCATTGTGAAAGTTAAATTGTTTTACATTTCAACCATTGGACAACTTTTCTTGTTTGTAGATTTGTTTCAAACAAGTGGTTTGGAGCTATCATATTCAGCGGAATATTATTTGGTCGACTAGCTTCATGAGAGGTAATCTGTTATCATACTTAGCTCAATCATGGAATTCCTTTTAATTGTATATACAAAATCTAATATTCTACTTCAGTTGTTTCTTATCTAGAAGAATACTATTACGTACATAATGGAATTTATTCAACCGTCACAGAATAGGATGTCATGTCAACTAGAATTAGAACGCTCAAGCATGATTTATCATCATAAGACACAACAAAACAAGGAAAGATAGTCTACTTTACTTTATGTAACATCATGCCATGTACCATGGCAATCTTCTTGTTAATGACAAGTTATAATTGAAATAGATTAAATTTGTATAGATAAAAAATGGAATTAAATTTGCAACAACCTGAAAAGTTTTAACTGCACTATTCAATTTTTTTTTAATGTTAATTCAATCTGCTTTCTTTCTTTTTCTTCTCATTAAGCTATCCATATGCACTTAACACTGTTATCAACATCTTCTGCAGATGCAGTTGCGTTCTTCTCAGAGCATCTGAGTCTGAACTTTTGTAAACAATCACACTGATTATTGGAAAAGATAAAATAGCAAGGCGGGTTTAATTTCATGGTCATTTAATAAATTAAGAATTGCTAAAACGATTGTATTTTTCTTACTAGTTACAATTGGATGCCTTGCGTTGATTAATTTATCATAACCATCTACAAAACTTTGTTATGATTTTTGTTGTTGTTGTTGTTCAAGTAAAATGCTTCATGCAGAAGATGAAGAAACTCATTTTATGGGTTTGGAAGATGAAGAATATCAAGGTTGGAACAGAGGTTCATATTTCTTAATTTCTTTATTTTTTTCTAAATATGACCCTGAAGCTTTTTATAATCTCACCTTGTCCGATTTAATTTTAATATCCTTTGCGTTAAATTATATATTCAGGGATGTTTAAGAACGTGGAAAAAGGGGGGAAATGGCTTTAGGAAGGAAAATGAGCAGAGAAGAAATGGAAAGGCTCCTATAAATTGTACTGATAGAAGTCTATACATTTTAAATGTATTATTTTTGAACCAGCACTTAAAAATTTTAAAAGATTATATTGTAGGAATAAACGAAAAGTTTTATAAAATATCAAGTGGACTTAAGGTTTGTTTATGAAATACGAATCGAAGACAGCGTGAAATGTCCTGAAGCCCTTTCGGCAGAAGCAGCTCTTTGCAAAAATAGAGCTATGCTTTCTTTCTTTAGGCGTTAGTAAAATTTGTTTTGATTTATGTTTATATCAATTATTTAAGATCAACAGCAAAACATTTATTCTTTTGTTTAACTTCGCACAAGGTTATATTACAACCAATATTGAAATTCATTGTTATATTTTTCTCTTTTAAGTTTCACATTTTCTACTCTAATTCTAAAATCTATTAGTCATCAACAATCTCACCTTTTTAGAACCCAAATTTTGGGTTGAATTTTGCATCTATTTAAAATGATCACGTACTAATTTTACAAACGTGAACTGACGTCAGACTGAAATAAATATATATGAAATTTTATTGACACCGGGGTTTTTAAATCTCTCCATGCTAAGGAATAAACAAAGTTGTACAAAATAGTTAGCAAAATAACCCCTTGCCCCACCATAAACGATCACTTGAAAGAACAGCTTCGATCTCCAATGAATTATCTTTGTTCCATAGACCTCCCTATCTGGTCCTTGCTTCATTTATTGTACATGGAACTGCTGCAGTGTTTTTCATCGATACTGAATTGATTTTTCCAGTTGCACTTCACCATATCCATAGGAGACTGCTCTGGATTTGCCTTCTTGCCCCTAACAATCTTGAGAATAAAAGAAAAACTGAAATGAGAAACCACAAAAGGCTGAAATTAATTTTTTTGTAGTTCTAAATTTCTAATGGATAAAGTAAATACATAACTTTATGACAGAAGAATCACATGGATGAGAATTATTATTAAGATTTGAACAATAGCAGTTTATGTTGTTGGCATTGTTATTATAGTTAAGATCTGATTTGGCTGAAAGTGTTTCAAAATATTACGCAAAGAGGAACGCGACCAATTTATGTAGTCAACGTTATTATTTTTCATTGAGATTTGTGGAAATTATTCAGATTTCATATTTTTGATTCACCAAATACAGTAAAGACCTAGTAATTTCCAACGCCTAGAATGGACAAAAGGAGAGTTTCAACTTACAAAATTTCCAGAAGTTGAATTTCGATAAATAATTAAAGAATCTCCTGTTTGAAGACAATGTGCCCTTACAAAATCACCTGAATATGGAAAAGCCATTACATAGAAAACTAAAAAGAAAGAAAAAGGACACAGAATGCAGCATCCACTATCCTTACCTGTATTTTCCAAAATATACATTCTACTTCTGTTATTTGGCCAGAACCTAAAGATAACAGGGGAAAAAGACTCAGAATTTCAACAATTCAGGGAAATAGAAATTGAAGATGTAGTTTCACCATGAATAATGATACACTGACAACCTTAAATAAGTGATTATTTGTGTAGTGAGAAGTATCTAAAGATCAAGTTCGTAGCTAAAAATTTCACATTCGCGATAAGGTGAGCTTTCATTCAAAACACAAATATATAGAAATATATTGAAATTACAAAGAATGATATATAGAACAGCCGATCTAGAGCAACTTGATAGACAAATTCATATTAAAGAAGCACTGTGTTTATTGCAACGAAAATAGTTCATACAAGATTTGCTCTTCAGGTACTAATTCATATAGTAGTTTTAGATATTATAAATAATCCATTACTCACAGAGAAAGAAGATAAGATATTGATAAAGATCACTAATTGAATAAAGAGAGTGGTTGAAATAGAGAAGAATTTAAGGTGTCTTGTGAGATTGCGATGTTCCCTTTAAACTAATAATATTATATCAGACTATGGTGCTGGTGCGACCTGCAATACTTATAACATGGATAGATGAGGTAACTAGAAAAAAAAAATTATTCAAGAGTGATTACGAATTAGTTGTAATTCTAATAGATTATAAAATAATAAGTTGGTTAAATGATATGAAATCCAACAAAGACCAACACATGCTATACTTAGACAAGTTGAATCGAAAAGTTATATGAGTGATAGAGAGAACTAAGGAAAACTATAATTAGTGAAACTAAAGGTGATTATTAAATATAATCAGTGAGATATAGTTTGCACAGATTCAGTAGAGGGTTATACATGAGCCAACTAAAACTAAAATTTTATTTTGTAGAGGGGTTATTTTGTAATCTTTTGGTGGATATTCTAATATAAGGCTGCCTTAGCTAAAAAAGCTCCAAAGAATTGTTTGCTTTGAGAAATGATGTTTAATTTTGCTCAAGGAAATGGTATATTGAAATATAATGGAGAACTGCCTTTTCAGTAGATGAACTAGAGACATACCTGTACTTAAATTTCCATGAACATTGAAGTGTCATATCTTCCATGTGCAGCACTATGCCATCTCTTTCAGATAGAGGAGGAAGACAAGCCTCAGCCTCCCTCTACATGTAAAGGATATATCATACTGACAGTTCTTTAAGAAGGATACTAATGTTTAATTAAATGTTAAAATGGATAATAATTGCTCAATACACCACGAGCACTTCTATGGTTATTTTAAAAATAAAAACTATGCAACAATAGGGAAAAAGACAGAAAGGTTCACACCTTTGGCAGTACTATTCTTCCGGTGTTTCCAACATCACTTTTTGTCAACTCTTTGCACAGAGCAACTTGCAAGTCTTTACATCCAAGTTCCTTCTATCATACGAAATTTGATATTAGTGTTGCATTATATGAACTGTCTTTTGTTGAACAACTGCCACATAATCAATAAATTATAAAACTCAATATTGACACGTGGGTACAAGATGATCTTTGCCAATATTAAATGTTGTGTCTGTCTGGTATTAGCTGTTGTGATCCATTTAACATATAATTTAGATATCCATTTTTCACTATGCCATAGAATAGTAGCACTTATTTGCAAAACTAAGTGTTTCCATTGCAATATAATGGGAAAACATATGTTACAAGGATGATTCACAATTGCCATTAGGCTTTAGATGGCTCATGGTGAAACTTACAAGACCAACAGTGTCTTCAAACACTATTGAATAAATCTGGTTACTCAAACGATGGAACAGAGTGATCCTCCTACCCAAAAACCTAAAAACAACCACTATCTTTGAAAAATAAATTATGCAATAAAGGCTAACAAATAGATAAATTAATAAAAAATAACAGAGAATTATAAATGGAAGGCGATAAAGCTAGAAACCAGTTTTCACATAAATGAAAATATGCAGAAACATTAAAAAATATATATACATTGTCAGTTACTTCTGACTCAAGTTGAAAGGTTAATTGATTCGGTATTTGCAATGTTGCCTGTTCATTGTTTTCCCATGCTGGAAGTGCACTACATCCTCTGTTGCTTATCAACTCCTGGCACAATAGCCTCTATTAAATATTCACAATGGAAACAACAATCTTTTACTAATTTTACTTTATCAACTTTGCACCCATGTAACAAGATGCTTACCTCTTTCTTCCCATCCACCACACTGAAATCACTGCTTTTAACAAAACTCGTAGATGGCATTGGAAAGGTATAATTTGAGATCATTTGTGGAAAAAACCTAGTATTTGGCTGGAACACTGTAAAAAATAGTAGTTCAAGTTAATGTATTGCCATCAGCAGACATCTCATTTCAGGAGTCTCATCAAACAAGTTCTTGACAGTTTTGTATTCTCCAGTAGATTGCTATGACTACTTTGCACAGGCGTTTCAAGCAGTTGATAATCCTGAGTAGCAAATGCTTCACAAAGTTTGGAAGATATAGCCAAGTATGTGGCATCAATGTACCAACTAAAGCTAATGCATCAATGTACTAACTAAATATATCCTTCCTATTATTAAGCTATGAATATTAAAAATTAAATTCGTTTCTAACAGCTTATGAATTTGGGTTAATCATGATAGCAACCCAATCAAACAAACTAGTTTATTTAAGTTTAGTTTCTTTTGCTAATCTTTGTTTGCTTTGGTTTGTTATGAATACAAACCAAATAGATTGAAAAGGTAAGCATTATTTTTTTTTATTTGAAAATAGTATAAGGGTAAGTTACAGTTTCAGCCTGTCATTTTGGCATGTTTCAAGTTGCACATCTATTGTTAATACATTATCGTTTTACCCAATTCATTATTCCAGCCACATGGATTTTGTGGTTGTATCAGTTTGCTCACATTTAATGCTTTCCACAAAATACTTCTGTTGTTTCCTTTATAAAATAGAAACTTACCATTGAAAACATAGTGGATATAGCAAGTAGATGATCTGCTAACAATGTTAAATGTCAAAGGGAAAAGAGCTAAAAATATAACAAACACGGACAAACTTAAAATGTGTCTACCTAATTTACTTTTATTGTTTTCTCATTTAATTCAGAAAACAATAAATCATGATAACTGAAACAATACACATGTTGCTAAATTCAACCAAATAAAATTAATATATAGCTACCGCACTTAAAATCTCCTCATGTAGATTTACCGCTTGGTACAAGTTTACTTCCTGAGAGATTAAACTCTTGAGGATGGTAAATTTATGAAATAGCTATATAGAGGTCTAAGTGACCTGATATTGCTTGCTATGCAAGCATGACCTCTAGCGGCATAGAAGTGCTACAGCAATATTGAGCCAAAATACCTCATTTCTTATATACAACTAAAATGAAAGATGTAGCTTTAATATAAAATTCAAACCTGGTCCGAGATAAGCATTGCCGCTTAAAAGTTCAGAAAAGGAATTCACAGATTGCAGCATTTCCAAATCAGCAATAGAAGGATTATCCATGGCAGCACTTGTGATTTGTAGACTTGAAGCAACCTCATTACGTGTAGAGTGAGATTTGACCTGATCATTATTTGCGTTTGGTTGTCCTGTGTTACCTTTTTAGAGGCACAACATGGTAATAGAGTCAAGAGAAAGAATGCAAAAGAAAACCACATAAGATTAAAGACCATAACTATCAATATTTTATTAAAAAGGAAAGGAGAAACAATTTAAAGCAGATCAAGCAATTATGTTAAATGATCAATGAGTTGTTACTAAAGGCAAAATGCTTCATGTGATAGAAAAGAGTCATATTGACATCCCATATTCTTAACATTCTTCACGTTCAAGCCAGACTAAGACTGGACATGATCGTGAAGCAAAGATAATGCAAGCACAAAAATAGAAAGTAATATGCAGAAAAAATCAACACGAGTAATTTAATAAGAAAAATTTAGGGAAAAAATTAAAATGCGCCTTTGATCCCATTATCACTTGGCCCTTGATCTCAAATTGAAACTTCGATTAAGACTTGAAGTTACAGTTAGTTTCTCATTTCAATCCAAATAATCACATTTAGGTTGCTCTTTCCAAACCTATTGAGCTGTGACATCCTATTCCTACAGCAAATACTGCTCAGCCAACGCCACCAAGGATTTCTGATCTTAGGGGTGAGGCAAATTTGATCAAGTAACTTAAGCCAGTCATCAGGCTGATGACATGCTAATCTTTTGCCAAGATAATCCAAGTTGAATTCAAAACCTTCGGAGAATTGCCCTTCAATTTGAACATAAAGTGAATAAATTACAGTAGAAGTATGATCTGTTGGGGTTGCAAGATTGCAAACAAAGTCCCACATTGAAAACACATAGGAAAAATCATCGGCTTATAAGGAAAAAATATTTTCATTGGTATGAGGCCTTTTGGGTAAAGCCCAAAAATAAAACCATGAGGGCTTAGGCCCAAAGTGGAAAATATCATATCATTTGGGCCTTTCTCACTTTATTAAGAAGTCACTTACGTGTGATTGGTCCCTTATCTCTAGGGTTGACTACAAGCTGGCAATTAAGAAAGTTAGATTCTTTTATTAAGACGTCACTCTTGTCAACAGTGTGACATTTGTTATTCCGCTATGTTACTAAGTCCTTACCAGGATTATTAAAAGGATCAACCAAACTTATAAATCATTTTTGCAGGTGTGTGTTCTAGAGTTGCAAAGTCAGCAGGTCATGTTCTAAATTGCAAGACCTTGGGACATTGATAGCAAGAACCACAACCTTGCCCTTGACTCCAATTGGCAGTGGAAATAAAGCATGATACTATCGAGCAAGTTTTCAGGAATTAGCTCCTTGCTGGGTCTCAATGGTTTTCCATCATCCCTAAACCACAGAAAGCATGGCTACTTCACAGGTTAATCTTCACGGATATTATAAGTTATTTCAGTTGTTGAAACCTACAGCGCAGCAAAAAAAACTTAAGATCAACGGAGAATTATTCCTTATGAGAGTTATTTCCTGATCTATATGGCATTCAGCACCATTCTCTATTGGAGATATTTACTTACCATGTTAGGTAATTACTTGGAAGACATCTAACAGCTTTATGATAAAAATAATGAGGACAACTTGAGGGGGGATTTTGGAATCTGAGACTTCCATGAGAATCAATGAAGGTGCATATAACATCTCTTGGATGGATCATTCTAAAGGGTCTGCTACATTCCAAACAGCAAGGTAATTCATCACCAAATCATGAATCTCTTTATGATGCTTTGTGTATTTTAAGATCAAATGCAGATGCTAAGATCAGTTACTTGAATTCTTCTGGGGAGATCAAAGCATGCAGGAGATAAAAATAAGATAGTTGTGAGGATCAGATTAGCTGGCTAATTCACATTTCTTCTTTCTGGAAGTGATAGCTTTGCACTTTTCCATTTCTTAATTTCTTCCATGTGTCCCTTACATGATAGTTGGGCACCATATATAAACAGATAGAAGTATGCACAGCATTAAAGATGGTGTGCAACTTGTCTTCATTACTTTTCACAAACTAAAAGAATATTTCTTATCATCATAAGATATATAATTAAGGTTATCTGGATTAACCAAACACAAATTTAAGGGGTGATGTAAAGTTTCCAAAAATTCCAAGTGTGAAAGTGGTAATAAGGTCAAATTTCCTTGAAACAAATTATGGCAAAGAACACTATACAACTAGAGCCATTTAGATTAAGTTGAAACCATGTTACAAAACTTAGGGGCTAATGTTTTATTTACCGAAATCAAGAGACAAATTGATGGAACAATCAAACTTCAATCGCCAACTTTAAAATTCCATTTACACAAAAGTATCATTATGGCACAATCTGAATGGAAACAAAATAACAAATATTGGGCTAGCATGAAATTTTCTAAATTCAAGAGAGAAAGTATTAAGCTAATCAAACTTCAGCTGCAAGACTGAAATTTCCCTAGATACAACAGTAAGATTCAAAACGTTATACAATCATATCCTTTGAATTAATTGAAAACAATTTCTAAAATTTACACGCTAGGGTGAAGCTTTTAGAAATCCAACGGACAAAATGGTAACAAGGTCAAACTTGAAAGCAAAATGCAATGTGACTACCTGGCCAAGTGAAAGTACTATCAATAGCTTGTTATGCTCAACCATTAACTCCAACACTACTTTTGAAAATTCAAGTGACAAAAAGGTAACAGGATCAAAATTGAAACCAAAATTTAATGTCACTATCTGCTCAATTGAAAGTACCATATCAATAACTTGTTATGTCCAACAACTAACTCCGACACTAAGGCCAAGTTTGAATTAGTTAATTCATCTAAGTCTATAAACTTCCTTCACTAGCTCACAACTACTCATCTGAGACTAAATTAGGATGTAGAGAACACTTAAGACTAAGACATAGCGTAATTCTTAGCCCAGAATTACTGTTAATTAACAGTGTCTAAGGCCCAATGGTGGCTCCATCATCACCCAGATAACCTGTTCCAAATACCATTATGTCCCCTTTATACCAAATGTCACAAATCATCCAAATAAGAGAATCTATTTATTTAATTGTTAAGCCTCACTAATGATTGAGAATAATTACACCGAAACTAAAACTAATTTCATCATATAAGCCTATTAATGACTTTCATTAGCTCACAACTCTCCACGTGAGACTAAAGTAGGGTTTAACATACATTATTTAGAGGATGATATGAGGTTTGCTGGAATCCAAGAGGCAAAATGATAAAACGATCAGATTCGAGGGAAATTCAACTTATAAACTAAAATTCAACAATTTATTGGCTGATTAAAATTCAACAACTTACAAAAATCTGCATTCAGAAACAGTGTTCTACTGCAAGTCTATAGCACAAAATATTTTAAAATGAACAAAATAATATTAATTCCAGGAACAAACATTAAAAATGTGGTAGCACTAGATATTTTTTTTTTAAAAAAAAATACTGACCTCTGTCACAATAAGAACCAGGGAACAAGAACTCGTCAAACCCAACCACCTTGTCATTGTTCCGACCACCATTATAGTACTCCTCGGCTGATTCACGATACCTGCTACTCCCATCCATTCCCAGATCACAAGAGCAACTTTAAACCCTCAATTATGTGCAAGGAGTTAAAGACCATGCTCCAATCCAACGAGAATGAAGCCCCTGGGACAACAAGAAGTAGGGATCCTGGAGTAGTTAACCTAAACTTGCAAATGGTGCGCTAAGAGAAGAGAGAAGTCGAGAAATGAAGACAGGAAGCGAGGATTTCGAGGTCTAGGAGGGAGGCGAAACGGCAACCCTTCGCGCCGTTCTTTTCCCGCGCCTCCGCCGCCATTAATGCCCACAATATTCCGCGAGGTTAACCAGCTCGAAGAAAGGGCGAGAGATGAAGAAAGAGAACTTGGATCAGCTGTCATCAATTGGAGCATCGGACAGATGTATCTCTCTCGGAAAGTAGACGCGTGTCATTTAAAATGTTAGATGGAGTGATTAGGACGCGTGTCACGTCGCTGACCGTGCACTTTCGAGTCTGGTAGTTCAGCCAAGGCGGCGTTTCAGAAACTACTCCTCAAGCTCTCTATGTGAGTTAGTGGAAGGGGTGAGGTGAATTAGGTGATGACGCTTTAAAAAATCATTATTTAATAAATGCGATTTCTTTTTGTTTTCGGGAAACTCAAAACATGTTGAATTTGGACGACTGCAATTATTTCCCAATAAATCTCTTCTCCGTATAAATTGGTCAAAAAGTATAATTTTGACTTTTTTGCAGGAAAAGGATTAATTGTACACGACAATGGATTGGTCACTGGTCAAATCGTGGGCCATTTTGGGTTCAGAATGGAAAGGCCCACTAACTATTTATTTATACAAAACGGAGTTATAAGGTAATTGCACTTTGACCCTTTTGGTTGCGTGTTGCCCTTTCTTTTGACTTTTGTCAGAAGGATAATCAAAATAACATTTCATGTCGCTTCAAATCTTTTACTTATTTAATGTAAGTCAATGAGGAATGGTAGATTTTTTTGACTTAGATTCTTTTTGGATAAGTTTAAGAAATATTCCTTTTGTAGGTAAAATGGTTAAAATGGAAATTATAAGGAGTCAAAAAGAAATTTACTTTCAAAATGGTCCTCAGCCGGCGGTGACCATAACGTAAAGCTGCTTATAGGTGATAACCCCACGGAGGCGGTGAAAGGAGTAAGGGTTCGCGGTAAACTTACCCGTCACTCGTCTTCCTCCTCTCTGCTCGAGACTGTCGACGGCAGCACAGCCTACTCTGAAGAATGCTCACCCGCCATCGCGGCTTGTTTCCTCTCGCTCCAGTCTTCTCTTCTTCCTTTTCGTTTGGTTCCTCCCTATCCCCAGCGTCCTCTCTACTTGCTCCTCCTCTTCTTCCCAAGAATAGTTTTCGATTGGGAAATCCTTGCGATGCTTCGTCGTACTCGGACCAGAATCGAAACGTAAGTCGTAGAAGGAACCCTAGGCTCGCTGCTACTGCGAGAGAAGGATTAGATTCCACTGCAGGTGATGGCGAAGTGGAAGGGGATGCGCGATCTCTTTGGGCGGCGAAGGGGTCGGGGACGACGGCCCGAGGGAGGCGGCTTCTTAAAGTGAGGGAGGATAGGCGGAGGAGGGAGTACGACCGCTTGCATAATTACCCGACCTGGGCTAAGTATGTAACTATACATTTCTCCTTTTCGTGCGGAGCTTTGGATATTCATGATAAGAGAATGTTTTGGCATCCTGTGTATTGAATTTCGGAAAAAGTGTTGATTTATTTGACTCTAAGTACAAATGATCTTGTTTTGACTTTTTTAAAATTGAAATATTTCGATGCACGAAGGTTGTTCGACATAATGTTTGATTATTTTCTATCGCACACACATTAGAGATGAGGTGATATATGGCCAGCAGTGTGAGTATTTTAACACGGGAAATTACTCTTTTTTGCATAATTGTAAGATACTGCCTTGTCCTTAATCTGAACATCCCCCATTATAATCTTGTCATTTTCCTTAACAGTTCTGCTAATGGAGTTGAACTCTGAATTAGTTAATGTTTTTATCTTTAAGGATATTAGAGAACGCCTGCAGAGATGATGCTGAACTCCGTGCAGTTCTTGGGGATAGTATAGGGAACCCAGAACTTATGAGAAAAAGGGTTTGTTATATACAGTCTATATTGACGTTATATGATTATGTAATAGAAGATTAATGTTGATGTGCCTGATAAGTTTTAACTAAATACTTTACAGGTTGAAGAAAGGGTTCGGAAGAAAGGTGGAGACTTTCACAAGTCAAAAACAGGATCTGTTCTTGCTTTTAAAGTTAGCTTTAGAGAGTGAGAAATGAGTTCTTTCTTTTTCTCAATTTATGTCGTCCTTTCTTTTTTCCTGCTATTATGAATTTCCTCACCAGATAACTAGTTGGTACAAGTAGAATCTTAGGCTTGGTTCACTTGGATGGATAACTTGGTGTGTGTAGCGGAGGGGAAGGAAGGAACAAAGAAATATACATAAGTGTTTCACGACTTGTGCAATTTGTGTACCTTTTACAGTTTCACTTCCCTTCCTAGTCTTCCAACCAAGTAAATAAAGCCTTACTGAAAGGGAAAGTGACTTTTTGGGGTGAAGTAAAAGCCTTGCTGAAAGGGAAAGTGTCTTTTTGGAGTAAAGTAAAAGCCTTACTGAAAGTGAATGGGCATGCTTCTTGATGATTTCCACATAAATTAAGTTACTATTTGATACAAATGTTATTGGATGATGAGGATCTTGGGCATCATTTGAAAATAAAACAAACATAAGTGCATATTTGGTATACAGGAAGCAGGAGTATAAGAGATATGAGGGATCAGATCAGTAGAAAATTTACCAAATAATTATATGAATTTTTTGCTCTAGTAATAATTCATATAAAATTTTCTTTACGTTAACTTTGTTAATTTACACTTTGCTAAATTAGTTTAAACACAAACTATTTATTTAAACAATTTTATTACTAATCTGTTTGATCCTGATTATTGTTGCTAAAATGGAGATTAGGATGTGCAACTCAAGCTTTATTTTATGTCTGGAACATCAACGTCATAGGAAAGGATACTTTACTGGTTGCTGATACAGATAAGTACCCACTAATTTATGACCTGTACTGACTGAATCATTGCTCTTTAACTAGAGATTACCAGCAAACAAACCCCAGAACCTGGTTGTCTAATCCTGGACACCTGTTAAAGCAACAATCTAATCAAAATATAAATTTGTATGTTCATATTTTCAGAAAGAGTGGGCTGTCAAGACATGTCAAGGTCTAGAATGGATAATCAAATACTGAGAATATACTATACTATGCTAAAGTAGATTATCATTCCTATAATGATGCCTGATATTGTCTGTGTGGAATTCCGAACTACTGCCTGATAATCTTAGGTGGGTTCTCTTTCTTCACATGCTTTAATTTCTCTCTACTAAGTATTCTAGTCCTCTTCTATGCAGTTTTAATCCTTTAGATTCTTTTATATGGTTTGAGCTGTATGGTGCACCTTCAGATCGTGATGTTGACCTTCTTGGTAGTGTAAGTCGATTGCCCTATTAGTTTTCATCTTGTATTTTCTGAATTCTTTTTCATTCATTCCTTTTCGTTTTGTCATTACTTGTTTCTTGCACAGGTTATTCAATCGTGGTATGTTATGGGACGTTTAGGAGCTTTCAACTCCTCTAATTTACAGGTTTGCTCAAACAAAACTCACAACCTTGTGCAATTTCATTATGTATTTTTGTTATGTTATTTTTCCTGTATTGCTTTTCTTTTTTTCCTTTAAATTGGTGTCTTTCTTCAGGAAGTTTTTTTAATCTCGTGTATCTACTTTAGTTGGCAAACTCATCCATGGATTACAATCCGCTATATGATTCTGATATAGCTGCTCAAGCAATGCCTTCATCCTTCCATGATATTGGTGATGTTGAATTTCAGGACAACTGGGGAAGGGTTTGGTAATTATTGGGTCTAGTAATTTCATGGAAATATTATTACGAAAGTTGCACATTTTTCATCTGTTTTTGGTTACTTATCCTACTGCAGGGTGGACCTTGGAACTGCTGATTTCCTTGCTGTTGATATATTGCTTAATTGCCTTACTGTATTGAGCTCAGAGTAAGACTTTCTTTCTTTGAAATTATGTCTATCTTTTTTTCTACTTCAGCTCATTGCTTAATTTCAGAGATTCCCATTGATTATACTCTGAGCTCCGGACAAACCTTTTATTATTTGACTACTAACCTGGTTTGATTATGAACTGGAGAAAGCAATTCTCATACTAACCAGTTTGCAAATAATTTCACAAAATGTATACCTTCATGGAAGAATGGCTATTTGCCACTTAAAACAAAGACAGAAGATGCATGTTTGGAAATATAAGCTGGAATTCAAAAAAAATTATATATATTCAAACAGTCTGCTGATATAACTCATCACACTTGGCTGGGTTTTTCCCATGTCTATTTCATGTTCTGAATTGGCTATGGTATTTCTTTTAGATAATCCTATCAATTAGTTGTTTCCAAAACCTTCGAAAATGATGATGTGACATCCACACGGTATGTTGTCACGTATGCTTGTGTTAGATTGTTAAAAAATGTACAGTTTTGCTACATTGATAAAAGCTTAAAGGTTGTACTAGATTGTTGTATTAACTCAGATGTATTGACCCATTATTTAATTGCCATTTCATTATATATTTCAGTACAATTTATGATAAAGTATGCGGCAATCTCCCAATTCTGAATAAGTTGGTTGAATCCATAGTTGGCATGAAGCATGGGATCTTATATGACCATGGTGACACTCATTAGCCACAAATTTGACAATTTGTCTTCCGTTGGGCCGGGTCGGTCCCCCCAGGATTAGTCGAGTCAAAGAGTTGGATATAGTGTCAACTATAATATAAAAAAAATGAGGACTTCCAATTACATTTTGAATTTTAGAGCAATATGTTTCTATTTCGCTCTCTATTTTGCCATTATTATAGTTGGCTAATCTAGTTGCAAATGCTACATAACAGTGTTTGGCACTGTTCTACAATGCACATTTTGTGTGAACTGTCATTCTTTTTCACATTTAGCCAACCTCAAATTCGGATTCAGTAAACATAAGTGAATTTCACGAAAGGATTCAAATTCATCATAGCACACGATTCCTTATTTTCTTTTTACCTAAAACTTATAGCGAGAAATTTCTAGTCTACCTCATGTTCGCTAAAACATACCCACCGGTGATTGTTATGATACTGAAGTTATAAACTAAGTTCTTCCAGATGCTGTGGACTTTGAACCTGTAGATGTTCAAATCTGGGGTTTATTGAAACAAGATGGTTTTAGAAATTTCATGTTCGCACTCTTCCATTCTCAGGTATTTGGGCATCCAACAAGTGGTATTTGGTGGACGACGGATGGGTGACTGGGAAGAAGGCATGACTAGCACAGAGGACGGTTACAAAAGTTCCAAAATCTGAGATGGATTTAACGCTCTTACATTCTTAGTTTCACAACTGGTTCATGTGAGAGCATGTTGTGGTTGTTCTTTATTTATGAGCTCCGTTTAAGAAAGCAATTCAGTGTGGAATAGATTCAAATTTTTTTTTTTTTTTTTTTGCTCGGTTGAATCTTTAATTGGCAGACATCTTCTCAGCTATTTACTTTATTTATTATTTATTGTTCCAACCGATTTTTTTATCATAAAGTGAATGCTCGATTTTTTTATTGTTCCAAATTAAGTGGTAAGAGCAAGAAACCAGAATTTTGCGGCGCTGTTTTTGGTTAAAAAAATTTATTCATCTGCATTCCTCAACACACCGCCATCACTGTACATTATACCATCTAGATTAGGAAAGCAGCACTGAGTTCGCTGGTGTGTTTCATCAAGATCCTTCCCATGAAGTCCAGTCCGCGGCGCTTCCAACCCTAGGCATGGAGTTGATCCTGGAGTAAGTGTCGACCTTGAAGCTCGCCCCGCACATCACACCCTCGCTGTCCACCCTCGGCATCGCCTTCAGCTTGTTCAACGGATGCTCGAAGCTCCTCAACCCTCCCTCGCTGTGGAACATGCACCCTGAAACATATCACCAAAAAAACCAAGTCCGTCGTTGAAGCTTTTCTGCAACGAGCAGCGTTTGATATTGATTGGAAGAATACCAGTTGGAAATGGCGCATATGATTTGCCACAGCTCGCCTTGACGACGTCCAGGTCATCACAGATCACCACGGATCCATCAGCTGCAATGGTACTCCTCCATCTGAGCTCTATTTTGCAATTAGACATGAAAGAGATGAGATCTCGAAGCCAAAACTTCAATCTATTTCTAGGGCGATCAAAGTGTTCGTGGAAATTTACCAGAGCGGCGAATACGGTGCCGGCCTTGTTGTCGTAGACGACGAAGGCGAAGGAACCGCTGAGGTCCTTGACGACCTGGTCCGCAGGGTAGGGCCCGCGGTCGCGCAGCGTGCGGTAGGCCTCGATCACCAGCAGCGCCTCGTTGGTGGACTTGCTGCAGAGCCCGTACTGCCGGATGAGCGAGCTTAGGTTGTTTAGGCTCCCCACGAACATGCAGTAGACATCGTCGAAGCTACAGAACAAC
The DNA here is from genome assembly GCA_038050645.1 of Hedychium gardnerianum. Lineage (NCBI taxonomy): Eukaryota > Viridiplantae > Streptophyta > Magnoliopsida > Zingiberales > Zingiberaceae > Hedychium > Hedychium gardnerianum. Next base: position 33,505 of record JBBUKS010170103.1, read on the forward strand.
CTGCAAGGCCGCAAAGAACGCAATTAGGTACGCTGATCTCGCGAAAACGAGGCAAACCCGGTACTGCACTCAAGATGTTCGAGAAAATGTCCCAAACAGATTTTTTTTCTTTTTCGCCCTTTTTTCTGTTCTTGTTCGAATTCGATCGACCTCTTCGGCGGAAAGTTTAACTTGTATTAAACTTACAAACAATACACAAGTCATACCTTGGGTGTGAGGAGGTGCGAGGGGAGTGGACAGAAACGAAGGCGAGTGCCGCGCCGGCGGCGAAGGAAGCAGAGAAGGAGTGGCCGGAGTAGGCAGCGTGGAAATCCTTTAGGATGGCATCTGGTTTCTTCGGCTGCCGGAGAGTGGCGCCGGGGCTCGGCGGTATAGCCGGACTGTGGAGCTCCTCCGGCGCCTGGGCTACGGTGTTCTGGAAAATCCCTAACATTTTTGCCTTCGTCAAGTAGGGTTCTATAGAAGCACGATGGACGAGTGGTAGCAAGTTGGAGACGGGTCGGTATTTATACCGGAGAGTGGTGAGAATGACAGCCGCAGCGGATAGAGGTGGAAGATAAGGCACTTGCTTCTTTGAATTTGATTCCGCGATCTGCACGTTATTCGGTACGATTACCCCCATCTCAATCAAAAGAATGAGGGGAACGAGACTCCGAAATTTCAAATGATTGCGCGGTGAGCAAACAGGGAGTGAGGGGATCTGCCGATGGCTGACGGGCACAGTCAATGAAGCGGTGTGCTTATCCGTTTAGGGAAAACGGAAAGAGCCACGTCAGCGCCCACGGATTGCAGGGAAAACCCATGGGCTTTCCTCATCCACGTGATAAGACTAGATAGGGTTAATTAATTAATTAATAAATCATAAATTTATTCTAATAAAATAAAAATTAATTTTTTTTTATAAATATATATTTTGGAGAAAAAATTTTAATTTTATAATTATTTAACAGTTGATTATAAATTAATTTCATAATTTATTTTTTTTATATAATTTAAAAAAGAATTTATAAGAGGAGCCTAATCACTTTAATGCTATAATAGATAGGCCATAATTTTTACGATATCTGTGTGGATGATTATTTTTAGGATAGTCTCGAGTTTATTTGAGGCTCGTGAAAATTTCTTTTAGGCTTTTGATATTATTTAAAAATAATCTATCCTATCCTTTTTTTTTATTTGAACTTGGGATCCACGGTGATGGTCAATTTAAATTTTTTTAAATAAACTTATATATATATATTTTATTTTTTAATGCAAAAATATTAATTAAAAATTTATATTCAAATTTTGATAATAATTTTTTTAAGAGATAATAAGTATACAATTTACTTATCAAAAGTATTCAGAATTATTTTAAAATAAAAAAATAGAAATATATCTAATTATTTAAATGAAAGAAGAACAATTCTTATAAAAGAGAATAAAATTGAGAAAATGAGAATAATAGAATAAGATAATAATATAAAGAATCATACTTTCATTCTTAACTCATCTTCATCGAATAAATAAAAAATATAAGTATAAAATAACAAACTTTAATATAATCTTTAATTTTAAAGATCGAGACTAAATAAGTCATTATCATTTATCAAGATCTAAAAAATAAAATTTTTTTATTTTGATTTGACATAATACGAATGAATATATCAGTATTTAAACTTAATCAAGTAAGGAATACAGTAACATCAATCAAATCAGTATTATGTGTAATTTTTTAAAAAAATAAAGAGGGAGAGTTGGAAAAGAGGAAAATTTGAAAAAAAATAATATTTTTATTTTATATTGTATAAATAAAAAAATAATAATTCTTCTTCTTATCGATTAGAGGTGAAAAGTCAACAACAAGATAGATATAATGAGAAAAGATACGGATTGTGAGATATTGAAAAAGAATAAATTAGATTTTTTATAAGATTCATAATTGAAAATAAATTTAAAATATTAAAAAAAAAATCTGTTGTTGGAACTATAACAATTTTTACAAGGAAATTCTACAAATCTTATATCACATGATTTTTTTTTCATTCTCTTAAAATAATATATATAAAAATATATTTAATATATTAAAAACAATGAAGCCAATAAAAATTACGGTTCTAGATGATCTATGCCTAAAGTCAGCCCTGAATCAATTTTTAATATATGTAAAATGTTTTATTGAGTACGTGATTTTTTTTATGCAAAATGTAATAAGATAAATATTTTGTATGATTTACTTCTTTTCAAATAGAAGGGGTTATCTTAGCGGCGTTAGGATGAAGGTTCATCAGTGTTCCACCAGAGTAGATAGAACGTGTGTTGTGTGGGTCCCTCGAGAAGTGTACAAAGCTTTTAATGGGCCGGGTCCAAGATGCTCCTGCTTTAGTTATGCCGTAGCCCATTTGGCGTTGGCCGAATTTTGCATGAGTCTAAGTACGAACTTATCGAATTAAGTCCGGTCGTGCTCCGCACAGGTCCAAGAAAATTACTTTATCTGACAAAAATTACTTTAACAAAGAAATAGTTTTGCAGCTGGAATAATACAAATCATTTTTTTAGTTGACCGGGTATTCAACCTATATGCATTAATTAAGTGATTGATATGATTTTATAATTTTTTTTATTAATTATCAAATTAAATTAAAAAATATTCATAAAAACAATTTATCAATTCAATATTTTTAAATTAATTTTTAAAAATTCATTTATTAATTTATTTATGAAAATTAAAACTCAATCTTTAAATATTTAAGAAATGAGACTCGATCTTATACTCTCATTAATACGAAGAAAATAAATTACGAGTGATTATTAATTTAAATAGTAATTAATTCATAAAAGAGAATAAGAATCTAACTATTAGTCAGAATTTAACTTCAGACCTCATGATAATAATACGTTATATACTAGTTAATAGTTCATCTAAAGGAAAAAAAATTATAAGATTATGATACGACATTTAATATTTAATATTTTTAGATATTAAATGATATAATGATTAAATTTTTTAATAGATAATCAAGATATTTAATATTCGATTCTTAACTGCAACGTATTATAGGGATTTTTTATATTATCCTGTATAACTATGTGCACTTACTGAGGTGATATAATCTTGATTACTAATCATATCACATATAGTTTGATCAATGATGTGCAGGTGGTAATCTCAGCAGGTGTCCATGATTGTATAGGATCATGTGTGCAGGCTAACAGATATATATACAGAGCATTTTATCCTGTATAATCATGTACACCTGCTGAGGTGGCATAATCCTGATCACTGATCATATCACATATATTTTGATCAATGATGTGTAGGTGGCCACCTCAACAGGTGCTCATGATTATACAAGGTAAGATGTACAGACTAACAGAACTCTTTATATATATATAAATGTAAGGTCAGATGTGAAAAGACTAAAAATTATATATTTTATATAAAATTTATTTTAGTAATCATTAATACAAATAATAAAATCTATTAAATAACAGTCTT
>JBBUKS010170212.1:0-24116 GCA_038050645.1 Hedychium gardnerianum
GCCCTCATCTGAACAACTATCCTCCTCATCCAAGCTTTCCTCATCCTTCATATTCTTAGCAGGATCAATAGAACTGGGACCATATGGGTTGACAGACTCAGGAGATATCAAACCACAAATGTTTGTTAATACATCAGCAGCTATAAGCTCTCTTTCTTGAGCAGATGTGTGCTCATTTGCGCCATCTAAAATCTTACTACCTCCAACATACTTTTCGATTCTTGTAGTATCTTGATTGTGTAATGCCATAACTGATGCAGAACCCAACAAATTAAGAGATGCAACACTTGTTTTATCATTCTAGTTCTTTCCTGATGCTACCAGGTAAGTATTGGCCGGTAAGAATTGTTGTTGCTTTTTGAGATCAAAAGACTTTTTCACGTCTTTGAAACTCTTTGACTTATGATTTTTGTAATAAAATTCAATGCAGTCTATTATAGTTTTATGATCCAGAAAGGAAGAGATCTTAGTAAAATCTTTACCATACCTAGCAAGCATCTCCTTGAAAACTTCTTTCTCAACATGTGACCATGGGTTTATGATTCCCCTTTCTTGCTCAGAAGTCACAGGATCTTCTATTAATCCATTGTGGGTAACAAACTTACTGTCCCTTCGATCCCTCTCATTTAATAGCATTGCTGGCATCTTCAAGTTATTTCTACAAATCTTGATTTGTGAATCCAATAGAAATTTGCTTGTAAAGTTCATTATTTCTGTTGTAGGAACAAGGGTTAAGTTACCTGCTGCAATTGTAATGAAATTATCAGATGAAAACAATTGGAAAATAACACAAATGAAAGAAAGATTTGGGAACTAAAAATGATAAAAAGAAATGAAATAGAATGACACATGAGAGAAAAATGCCAGCTTACTTAAAAATGCATTTCAAAGCCAAAAGATATCTGACAAGGAATTTTCACTTATTCAAACTACCATGACATGAAGGACAAAGCAGCAGACTGACTATTTCTGAAATATCAAATCCAGAAAATATGTTGAGAGGATATAAGCTGCTAACTGTAACAATATATACGTCACAAGCTGCTGATGGTAAAACAGACAAACATTTGAAATAAAATATTGGTAACTATAAATGCTAAGTGAGAATATAAAAAGGAAGCAAAAGACAACAATCTATGAGCTGTAAGATAAAGAATTTCTTTTGAAAAAAAAAATCAAAGTTCATTTTAATAAAACAATTCTTTAGCATACTAAATCATCAGAAACTACTTGAAAAAGAACCAAGTGGGATCATGAAACTTGGGCAAACAGGGACAAGTTAAAGTACAGAGCTGTTCACTACAAAGATTTAGTGATCCAGATGACTAGAGTGATGGGGGTAGATTACAATCTTGCAAGGTAAATTATACAAACAAAAAATCAAAAGAAATAATAAATTTAAAACTAACCAGGCAAAGAAGACTGTGATCGGATTGAAGTACGTTGCTTTTGAGAACCATTTAGCAAAGACCGGTTGGTAAGTTCAGTTCGCTTGCTTGACTTAGTGCGAAGCTTTTTTATTGAAAGTAAGCGCAGGTCCTCCCTCCACAAGTGATGTAATGCCTTAAATTTAAGAGTAAGAACTCTCTCTCTGAATTTTAGTTGACGCTTTGCAATGGCAAGCTTCTCTTTGACGTTCAACTCATGCTTGCGGCATGAAGTAAAATTAATAAACCCCCAAACATCTGAGCAAGGCAGATCTTTAGAGAATGTTGTATTAAACACCTCCCAGGAAAATTTTGATATATTCCTGTTCGAATCCACAATTGAATTTACTAAATTAGATTCTGTCTTTCTTTGTATCATACCATCAGAGCCTATTAAAATGCTGTTATTCATAAAACTAAGACTCTCAGCTTCAGATGGAACCATTGGCTTTCCCCCTCCTTGTGAGTCTGCCATCTCTGATAATTCAGTAACTTTCCAAGTTTCATCTTCAATTGACAACAGAGTTGAGACCATTTTCTCCATGCCACAAACAGGGAGTTCCTTTTCTAAAGGAGACAATACTGTTTCTTTAACCACAGTAGTATGTTCATCAAGTCTACTGGAAGGCCTGTGCTCATGGTCGTCAAACAAGGACTCTTTAATGCATTTCACCTGCTGATCCTTCAAATCCTTGGGTTCATTTGATAAATCATCCAATAACCTTCTACTTAGCAGAGAAGCAGAATCATCTTCTGATTTCAAGGAACCTTGATAAGCATTAGCTTTAGTATCACAAGTAATTGACTTGAGCTCCTTTTCTAGTAAATCAATTTTATTCTCAATTTTTTCAAATGCATTTGAAACATGCGACTTCAATTTTGACAATTTGTTTGTAGCAGAATGCCTCATTAAATTGGGATCCCCACCAAATGCATCCTCTGATTGAAATAGATCAACTAGAAGGGAATCCAACGAACTGATAGGATTAACTTCCAGATTATCCAAATTAGCAAGGATTTCCTCGTAGAAAGAAGGAAATGATGATACATGCAAATCATCGTTACCATTATTACCAACCCTGCTGCAAAGTTTATCTTCAGTGCCTGTTGTAATACCAAGACCAAACCATACAAATAACTAAGTGAAACAAAGATAAGTCAGGTTTCAAGTATATGAACATTCTTATCTAAGCTTAAGTTATTAGAGATCTTCAAATTTCAAACTGAACATACTATCGAATATAATCACGATTTACAGAGAATATACATATCTAACAAGCACATTGAAGATTTTGGAACAGTTTATAGTAAATTTGGTGTCGTATGATTTCTTGTACAAAATAACTGATGGAAAATGTAAAGAACTAGAATTAACAAAATGTGTTGTTAAACCGATGTTTGAAGAATTACATCTACATGTACAGAGGTAGAATGTCAAAGTTGCTGACACAATTAGTCTTACCATCAGAAGTGGAGGCCTCTATTGGTGAAGGTCATGTGAGGGCCAGATTGATAAATGGCATATCGAGGCATAGTGAAGGGATCTCAAATTGGAAAGAATAAGTCAACGCCCCCAATCAAAAAGGAGCATGCAGATGTTTGGGTTTACTATTATCAACTCAGGCTAACTAAATAAGGCTGATCACATTACTGAATCGATTTTTGCAAAGATATGGTTAGAGGCAGAATGTAATGAGTGAACCTTCTGGGGCCACAACATGTGCCAATATGAAAAGAGTTTTATATACAACTACGTTTGAGTCACAACAATGAAGAAAGGATGAAATGAAATTAGTTGTGAATTGAATAATGACTAGAAATGTCAACCTCTCAGAAATTAAAGAATCAAATCAAATGGTCACATACCAATCGCCATATCTGTATCTGGTAATCAGCCTCATATAGTTAATGAAATACTAAATAACACTTGTAGCTCATATACCAATCGCCATATCCATATCTTTGCCCAATTCAATAAGATAAATTAATATGATCAAAGCCTAGGGCAGCCACAGGTTAGGTAGGTACTAATCCATTTCAGATAAACTGAATATAGCTGAAGGAATTAATTCCATTAACGATGATGTGCTACACATCTAAGTAGGACTAGGAAACAGGATAGGTTCATGGTATTACGAGAAGAAAAAAACCATCAAGAGGATGTCAACTCACCTGGTGATGAGCTGCAAGTTGCAGAAGATGGAGTCGAGGGTGACAAGCATTGAGAAATACCACCTACTGAAGGTTCTGTAGATCCTACTACCTTCTGCTTCTCATACTTAGCAAGCCCTTGACCCCATCCAAGTCTTGGCTTCTTCGGTGCACTTTCGTTCGAAGCAAGAGAAGCTACTGGAGACCGGGTAGGAGTTTCCTTCTCAAGTGGTAACGCTACCTCAGTTCCAGCATTCTCCGTTTCAGATCTTCCTGTCTTAGTTGAGGTTGGACGGTTCCATTTCTTCCAGGGTATTGAACCCAGAGAATTGTCCTGATGATTAAATTTGTGAACTGTGCCCAAGTCATCCTCGATACAATCAATTTTATCGTTCTTTTTTAGGGGAGAGGTCTGAGATGTCGAAGAAATCGGAGCGCTGACTGGCCTCTGAGAGGGCGCATGGGTTTCCTGATGGTGTTGCTGTCTGGGGAAATCGCTGACATCCCAATATGGAGGTCGCCGAAATGATCCTCGGTTCTCTCTGTTGCATCCGACACTACTGCTGCTGCTGCTACTGCTGCGGTAGCAGCTGAAGTATCTAGCAGAAGACGGCCTAAAGCCATCATCTTCCGACCAAATTCTGTCAGAGCGCGATGGTGTGGATCCGTGACCAACGAAATCTTCCGGGTAAACCTGGTGGAAACTTCCGCCCTGCCGGTAATGACCTGTAAAACAAAACATCGACAAATTGGAACGGAAAAGAGGGAGGCACAACGGAGATCGACAAAAAAAAAAGGCGCAATATATGACTAAGACGTCTCAGATCTGAGAGGCAAAGAGCTTGAGACACCTACCAGAGAGGGATCGGCGGGGGGAGCCACGAGAAAAGTCACGGGACCCGTGGTAGGGTTCCCTCCACCTCGTGGAAAACGAGGATCCGCCACCGCCAAGAGAATCCCCGCGCTCGTGCTTCCGGTGGTCCTTGAAGCCGTACTCCTTCCTCTCCCATGGCAACGGCTCGGGAGGCATCAATTTCCCCAACTCCAAAGAGCATCGATTTCCAAAACACCACAGAAGATATAAACAACGCCACAAACCCTAGGAAGCTGCCTGCAATCCAAAATCCTTCCTCAGATTCAGCCAATCCGTGGAGTCTCCTCCGAAGGGCGGATCCAGGAAGGAAACCAAATCCACCCCAATAACACTCCTTTTCCTAAGGATTCTTCTCCTGTCTCCGATTTGAAAAGAACAAAACAAAACAAAAAAGTAAGCACCGACACCTATTCCTTCCAGACGCCGAAAGAAATCAAAAGGGCGAGCCTTTTGTGATCTCCGAGGCATAAAGCTAAAGGGACTACCTGCCGGCTCCGCCTTCCGACGGTCTTCTCCGGCAGTCTCCCCGTTCTCGGCGTGTAAACGGGCAGCTGCGGCGCGGTACGATGCGAGGAGGAAAGAGGAGGAAACGTGAGCCGATGAAGGGATAGCGCCACAGCCTGGACTTCAATGCTGCTCCGCAGGCGCCGTTAACCCGTTTCTAATTTCTCTTCACGTCCGCAAAAAATATTTGAGCCACATTTTACGGACCCCCCTCTATTTAATTTAATTCCATCTTTGCCTCTCCCCCTCTTCCCCCTCTTCCCCCTCTTCCCCCTCTTTTATTTATAAATCTAAATCTATAAAGATTTGAAACCATATTTATAGTAATCAATTTAATTCAAGTCCAATAAAAACCCTAAATCTAATTATTTAACAAATATTAAATTGTATGTTATTTGTTTTGATTTATTTTATTATTTTTCCACATCAAATTCGAATTGAAAAAGTTCTCTTTCAATCCTTGTATTATAAATTTAATTATTTTATTTTAAAGTAAATTCTAAGCTTTTTGCTGGTGAAGGGTAGATTTGTCAATTCGATGAATGATAAGGCGATTTCAGCTATAACATAAAAATAATGGACTGGTTCAACAGGTTCATGTTTTCAGAAACCCCTCTGGTTATTTTATTTCCATCAACTGCACCATCGAACCGTAACTGCCGCATCGTGACCCAGACTCTACTTTTTGGGGATGGATTTGGTCATTACACAAAAAGAAGGGTGTTTGGACAAAAAGATCGCTAGGGTTACGTGATTCTTCGATCGATGGGCGGGCAGTCGGTCAACCGCCACGCGGGCCCTGCGTGCGGCGCACGTGCAAATGATGAGGCAGGAAATCTTTCCCCAAAACACTCAAACTCCCATCTCTTTCTCTTTCTTTATTTATCATTACTATTTTTTATTATTTATTTTTCTATTTAATATTTATTTATTTAGTCTTAATGAGAAGACAAGTTTGGTGGAATGGAGGAAAAAGAAAAAGGGGAATATAAAAATACATAATCAATTAACTAATTGATAAAATATAAAGAAAATGGATGGCTTTCAAGGGTCTTGTCTTTATTCTCAACTAGTAGCCCTTGTGCTTACATCACTCTAATAATTTAACTAAAGAATCCTCAAGTGACAATAATTGCACTAAAATTTTGAGGTCATATATTTAATACAATATATTTTGACTTGAATCATTTAAATTATTATGCTGAGAATATTTTATTTGGTGAGGATTGGCACTAAAGAGCTAAATATTATAGAAAAATATATAAAAATTAAACAAGGGATGAACTCAAGAGGCCTACCTTCAAACTCCACATCCATAATTTTGATTCTGCAACTCAGCCTTAGCTCCATATCAGCAACCAAAATCCAGGAGGAATTACTGCATTAAGGAACCCAAAAGAGCATACTTATCAGTAAAGGAACATTCAGCTATTCATTTTCGAGAAATTTGTATAAAAACTTTTGAGACAGAGTATCATAAGCAGCATACATCAGAATCTATAAATCTTCTCCCTTCCATGTTTTCTCTAATTTCTAGTTCATCTTACAAACTTTAGGAATGCCTACATAACTACATGTTCATATTCAAACTAAAGGAATTAGGTTATTTTGCTTTTCCTAATATCAACCTAAGAAGAATTGATACCTTGAAAGTTTCAAGTTCGACACTAGGAATGCCTTTGTATCTGGTCTTATAATAGGGTGTCAACTAGCTCAATTGAGATCGAAATCCACCTTCACTCAAATGTTGTGAGTGCTTGAGGCCTCTTATAACTACCCTTTCTAAAGACAATCTGGTTTTATAATTTATTCCTCTTTTCCTTTCTCTTCATGTGCAAAAGGAAGTTAATCAAGAACACTATATATTGTATGCATCTTGTATCTTGATAATTTAACACCGCACATAAGATTTGAAGAAGCAAATTGGAATGTATACTTAGAAAACTGTGTTTATTTAGACAGTATGTACAGGATACACATATGTTTCTTTGAATCTGTGTATTTTTTCCATTTTATTTGTTTCACCATTAGTTCTAATCTCACTTTGCATGAAAAATAATTAACCATCAAAATATAGTATTCGTATCATCAATGATTTATATGTCAACTCAAACTAAGACATGTTTTTCTCATTATCTCGAACCTCTGACCCTATCAAGGTCTCGAAAGAAGATTACAGGGACTTTCAAGTTAACTTGCTTTTGTAATCATGTAGTATCAATTTCTTTGCAACAAATTGCATGCAACACGGATCTTTATTGTCAGTGGATATATTAATCGAACACTTAATATGGATGATACTTACAGACATCAAACATGAAAAATGATAATCTAGCCAGCTCCAAAAAAAGGTGCTTTATGTCCATTCAGTGGAGTGCAAGTCCTACTAGAATTCAGTTTAAGGTGAGGTGATGATAACAAGTACACGAGGATGGGCAGGTAAAATGTTGATTAGGCTGGATGAAATCATGAGTTGTGTACAAACGCTGATTAGTTTTAGATTTCAATATGATACATTTTAATGGTGTTACATGGCACAATTCAAGATTTCAAATTTCGTGTGGCATGTTAAGTACAAGGGGTTGTAAATGTTTCTTACAAACTTTAAGAATATGCATACACAACAGCAAATGGTTCAAACTAACATAACTGAAAAGATCAAACAACGACAATATATCGATTTAGAAGGCACAATTCCTCAGAGGTAATTTGTGATGTAAGGTTAGTTACAATTAGAATTGCTTATCAGTTTGTTTCCATTTCATCACCATGTCATCTTGTTGATGTTGACTAGTTAATCTCAAAATATTGCTCGCTACTAAAATGGACCAAAAAAAAAGCTAAATTTACCCGGTGGCATGGTAGGTGGTACGGGGACATCGGCTGGGACCAGTCACTCGGGGTCGCCTCCGCTAGTTTCGTCGTTTGACGGATTGAGGTTAAAGAATGATGGCCTTCCTCTCAGTGGATTCAGCAGAGGAATAACCAGGATTTGGGGCAAAAAGGGCCCGTCTTTGACAATCTTGCATACTAATCGGCAATGCCCAACCTAAATCCAATTCTTTTCGCTTCTTATTCAAGGCAGATAAAGAGGGCTGCTGCAGGACCACTGACCCAATGCAGAAGGAAGGGTTGAAGGACGTGACGAATCAAAGCCCCAAGCCTTGAAACAGGAGCGCCTGTTCTCGATCGATCAGCTCTAAGGAAGCGGCAGAATTGCAACGAACGATGACTCATCGGCGCGTTCCTTCTTCTTCGATGCGGTGCCAGGCTCGGTCGATTTCTTCACCAGCTCGGCTAGGTCGCCGGGAATTCGCCGTTGTCGGAAATCGACGGCGAGGCGCAGATCAAGTGAACCTGAATCCGATGGAAGAGGAATTGGATGACCTGGCGCTGAATAATCGCTCTACTATCCCTTCCAAATATTCAATAAATAAATAAATGTGCAATAATATTAATATGATAATTTATTTTTAAAAAAATATTAATAACTAATTTCAGACTTTATAAAATTAATTTTAGTACATAGATATTTATTTATATATTTATAAAATTAATATGATAAACCTTATTTCTTTTTAACGCCTGATAACATATAAACCCATCTGTCATTTTAATCTCAAACAATCTAACCATCTTTCGTATATAATTGTCTTCTCTTGGTCATTACCTTTCGATTAGGTAAAGAAGGAAAGTTTTAACATAACAGTAAGTCATGAGTTCAAATTGGGATAACCAACCTCTTATAATACAGAATAAAATTGCATACATATGATCCGATCTTCCTAGGGCCCCTATATTGAAGGGAATTTTATGTACCCGAATGCCCTTTCGATTTAGGCAAACATTGATTCACCTGCGCCAATTGATAAAATCTACGATCTATTAGCCGAACCCAAACCTGATGTCGATATTTTTCAATACTAAATCACCCTAGCACTCTTTTTCTCGACACAGTCGAGGCCCGGAAGTTTTTCAGAACTGCCAGTGATGAACCAAAAGACTTGCACCCTCTTTATCTGACCTTGGGGGCCTTAAACAGCACACCACCACACTGCAATGGCAGACCACCTAACAAGAGCCTCAGAAGCAACTAGCTGGAAAAAGATATCACTCACTCCGATCCACCTCCATGCCGATCATTAGATCAAAGCATTGTGAAAGCTCGTCGATCTTCTGGACATCACGATGTTTTGATTGCCATGTTGCTCCAGAACCTGCGAAAAACACAATTAGCAAGTGCAGTGTAACATCAGAACCTTATGGGTTTGCTCAAACAATAAGGAAGACACCTTTCACTACCTGAATATTATTTTACAGTTGCAATTGACACTACGAAGTGGAAAGGGAAACTGAAAATAGCTGGAGAGTCGTATCGAGTTTGGTGTGGGGCAAAACCGCATGACCCGCCACATTCATTCTCCTCACTTTACCTCTAGCATAAAACCCCCCTTCTCGCTCCGAGCAACAATGCACAAGTAACCGAAGAGACCGACTGAAAACATGGAAGGCTTGAGAATCTGCACCATTCTTTTTGTAGTTGCTCTATTGATCACTGAAAGTGTAGCTCAGCTAGCAGAAGCTCCAGGTCCGGCAGGTCCTCCAAACATCACTGCCATTTTCGAGAAGGCAGGACAGTTTGGGACATTCATGCGCCTACTCAGGAGCACACACGTCGGCGATCAGATAACCAACCAGCTGAACAACTCCATCAATGGCATAACGATATTTGCACCCAATGACAATGCTTTCTCCAGCCTCCCTCCAGGTACAATAAACTCCCTCACGGATCAGCAGCAAGTTGAATTGATTCAATTCCATGAGCTTCCTTACCTCGTCTCGCTAGCTCAGTTCCAAACGATAAGCAACCCTGTGAGAACACAGGCAGGTGATGTTAACAATGGTAGGTATCCATTGAATGTGACAGCCATTGGAGACCAGGTGAATATATCAACAGGAATCATCAAAACCACGATTGCACACACTGTGTACTCGGATGACCAGCTAGTCGTGTACGAGGTTGACGATGTGCTCCTCCCGATAGAAATCTTTGGACCGCCAGCTCCTGCCGCTGCACCTGCACCAGTCAAGTCAAAAAAGAAGGGAAGTTCAATTGCCGAAAGCCCTTTGGGTTCCGATGCATCTGCTGCTGTGGACTTGAATTGGGGAACATCAGGTGCCATCTTATTGGTAGCTGGATCTATCTTCCTTGTGTGGAGGCTCTGAGAATCCTCCTCATATTTTGAATGAGTTAAATCGATGTTGAATGTGGAGGATCGAAATTTGTTTAGTATATGTTATTGCTTCCATTGGATTTGGTAATGTTGTTTCATTCATATGATCTTTGAATATAAAGCAAATCTTATTCTTGAGAAGCTCCAACTAATAAACATCCAGTTGAAATTTAATATCGTATGTAAACAAATCATCCAAAAGAGGGAAATTTCACTTCAGAAGACATTTCCTAAGATACCACAAGATTTCCCAAAAGAAGTGAATATCGAGAAGAACACAACTATACTTGTATAACAAGAAAATAATATAGCAATAATTCAATGTATTAACTATTTACCTAAGCAATTGCAGGGAGATCTCTACCTTACCAGCTTACCCACCATTTTGCAGAAAGTACAAATTGAAAAAGGAGTTAGATGTGAAGCTTGCTTAAACATGAAGCAATATCGCTACAACTAATTAGAACACTCTTTTCTTAAACCAACATGTTTCATGTACACCGAAACTAATTATACCGAACAAAAAATGGTCAGAATTTGCAAGTATAGTTGACAATATTATCAAGATAGCTAGCTAGTTCACAGGGTTTCAGCTGAAATGTTGCTTTCATTGACGATTTCTTCCAAAAAGTCTACACCAAAGTAGCACTCTACTTCTCTCGGTTCAACGACTAGTCACTAATTGCAAGCAATGTTCGAAGGCAATCTCCCTAGCCAAACATAGTTTATGATGAAATTTCATTAGGATAGGTATTGTCCGGTTCAGCTGTTTCAAACCAAACCAAAATTTTAGATTACTAATTTACAGATCAAAACCAAACCTAACTAAAACTATCAAGAGTACCAAGAAAACAAACTTTAATATATTTTGGAAGTTTAATCTGTATATTGAACTCAAAAAGGCATTGAGTAAATCATAGATTCCTCAAACTCATCTTGTTTTCCACCTTGTATTCTTAGGGCAATTCATATACAATGAGACAGCACAAGTTTTGGGTAGATACTAACTTCTAAACGAGAAATTAAAGGTTTAAATTTGGTTTTGACTCGTTCTGAATTGAGAACTTGACACAACAGAACACAACAGAGTAAATCCTTGTAATACAAACAAATTTCATTCATAGGTATCTCCTTCTTCACACACACAATGGAATGATATCTACATATGCCAACCACGACCAAAACTTTGTACATTTGATCTTCGAATCAGAGATAAAACATGAAAAAACAATCAAAAGAACAACATACAAACATATTCAACCACTGCATTACAAACTAACTTCTTTCATCTCAAATATGCATTTGCTTAGGAAGCATATCTAGAAGCTGATGAACATCAAACGGAGGGAGGAATACCTGAATTGTCCCAGGACAATGGCTGCAGAGCCTTAATCTTGATGTCATATTTCTTCCACGCGGCCTCCCCGTTTCCAGAGCCAAAGTCGGAGCTATCAGAGCCAACCGGCGAAGAGACACCGTCCTCGTGACCAACGCCGACGAAATTCCGACAGTTTCGGCAGAACAATTTGGTCCTCCGCCTCAGCAATCCCCAGGACTGCCACGACTCGAAGTACGGCCGGCAATGAAGCTCCTCGACTTGAGAAAACCGGCTCTCGTCTACGGACACGAAGGAAACGATCCCCTTCTTGATGGACTTCCTGTACTTGGCGCCGATATTGGTCATGTACCGATCGGCGGAGCTCAGGTTCAGTGCGTAGCCACAAGAACCACAGCTGGGCAACAAATTTATCAGTAAAAAAGCACTTTTTCGATCGAAAAGTGAGAAAATGGATGATCTGTGGGTGATTTTCTAACCAGTAGGAGACGAATCGAGGGGATACGAGGGACTCGGACGCGCTCGCGGCCGAGGTTTGCGGTCTTTCGAAGTCGCCGCGGAAAGCCATTGGCGGAGGTGAACGATGATGCGGGAGAGGTGTCGATAAAGGCGAAGCCGCGTTGGGCTTTTAAGGCGGCGTTGGCAGGGGGAGGATTGGAGATGGGCGGCGCAGGAATAACCGAGTGGGTTGCGCGGCGGAGACGACGGCGGCGGGCGTGGGAACATGCGCTGGCCGACCTAATTAATTTAGGTGTTATCACGAGGAGGCTGATGATGGACGAGGGAAGAAGACCACAGCTTGACTTTACGATTCGTGCGGTATGATTTGACGCTCGACAGCCGTAAACATGATTCCGCCGTGCGGTCGCGTGCACGTGGAAGCTACGGACAGAGGAGGATGGAGATCCACGCGCAGGAGTGGGCTCCTATGCGGGACCCGAAGTCGTCGGGGAGAGTGATCGCATCGACGGCGGCGAGAGCGGCGTCGGCGGAGGCGAAGAGCACGCGTGGAGAAGAATGCAACAGCAAGATCAAGGGCGGCCGCGGCGGTGTGAGAGGCCATGGGCGGCGAGGAGTAGGCGATGGCGAGAACACGACGGCGATGTTGCCGCGCCGGAGCGGCGTCGGGCGAACCGGCAAAAGATGGAAGGATACACGTGTCATTCGCCTAGACTGCCACGTGGCATATTGTTTAATACAACGAAATTTATATAAAGTTTGCAACAATGCACCTAAATTTTATTAAATTTCTCAATCACACGCTCGTTTTAAAATTTTCTATTCTTTTACTCCCTCAAAATGATTCAAGAAAAGAAGGCGAATGCGGGAGGGAGGATCACCACAAGCAACACAAACAGTAAACCTTTCCTCGAGATATTTCGATATACATACACACTTCGTGTAAAACGATTGAGCCAGTCGATTAGGTCATCTCACTGAAGATGAAGTTGCATCAAGGAATCTACACAAATCAAAGTCGTGCTCGTAAACATGAATCATGTCATATTGTTTGTTGAGTATAAACATCAAACGACACATCTCTTGCGGTAAATGGCAGCATGGTGCAAGGCAAAGTATCTCGTAATACAATAATCATCGCAACAATCTACAACTAGATTCATTACACTATGAACACAATGCCTACATAGAAGAATGAACCATAGTAAACACCAACGCTTCGTATCAGTGCGACTATACGGTCCTGGACTCTCGCTGAAAGTCGAGGTTAAGGTACATGTTCTAAGGATCACTGAAAAGGTTGAGTAGTAACAGCCATTGGGTCGGCGATATTAAACTTTTGCCTGAACTGTTCGATGAAATCCAATGTGATTTGTGTGTTCTCTTCGGATATGCTTCCAAAGTCCGCAAAGATGAGAGACTTCCTCGATATTAAATCGTATCGCTGCATCTGCGGAGTTGTGTTCCAATTGTTATAGCTGACCTTTACTTTCATGTGCTCCCTTCGCAAGTCCTTCCTCCATCTTGGAAGAATGTACTTATATGGAACCGAATAAACTCCTTTCACTGTGAGTAACGTGATGATATGTCGACACAAAATTCCTCGAAACTCAAACAAACGACAACTACATCTGACATCGAACTCCGCCTGCTTGAAGTACACAGTAAAAACTACCTTTTGGTTACTCAAGCCATTCTCTACCACCATGTCTTCTATGACTTCATACACGCCGAAAACATCTTCTTCTTTGACGGAGTGAACGTAACAAAACATTTTCCCCTTGAACTCATCTTGGGTTTCCTTAAACTTACTATTGGTGTATGCTTGCTGATATTGCTTCTCGATATTGTAGTGACTTACGCAATCACAGCAATAGTTGAAAGAGTTCAAATCTTCATGTAATTCTTTCTCAACTCTAACCCTCAATGCTTTATCGTAGCGATCCAGAAACTGCTTCAGTGTTGTTTTAGAGTTTGCGTACCCTTCGAAGAATGCATGAACACTCTCATTTCTCTGTACTGCAGACATCCCTGCCCAAAAACTGTCTTTTACATATACCGGAACCCACTGATGTCGGTTGTCATATAATGTACTCAACCATGGATTGCTTTCGAGACCATACTTCTGAATCATCTGGCGCCAACTGAAATCGAACTGTTCTTTGCGCATTGAATCATATACTATCTGCATCAAATTGGCATTCAATGGTTCGTAGTTCGAATGGCAACTCAACTTCCCGGGAACTTTCTTGATTATGTGCCCTAAACACCATCTGTGTCGCGTCTCTGAGAAAACAATCTCAACTGCCTTTTGAATGGCTATATCTTGATCAGTAATTATAGCACTCGGTGCATTGCCACACATGCAAGCAAGCAACTGCATGAACAACCAGACAAATGTTTCAGCATCCTCGCCGGATACTAACCCGCAACCAAAGAGTATCGGTTGGCCGTGATGGTTCATTCCAACAAAGGTAACAAGCGGAATATCATATTTGTTTGTCAAGTGTATGGTATCAAATGTAACAACATCATTGAATGACTGGTATGCTACTCGACTTCTCTCATCTGCCCAGAAGATATTTCTGATGCGGCCCTCCTCATTGAAGTCTACCGAGTGATAGAAATTTGAATTCTGCTCTTGCATCCGATTGAAATAGTTGCAAACTGCTCCAGCATCTCCAACATCTAGGCACAACTTCCTTACTTTGTCAATGTTGCTAATGTAGTTCTGGCACACCTTCTCCAAGGAAGGTTCATCTTCTTGTCCTCCATATTCGATCGAAGAAGAAGAAGCGAGAGGCTTTGCCACATCAACTCCAACTTCATCGATTTTCTCTCGTCGCCGCTTGATACTAGTAGTAACACTCCTCCGGCGTGGAAGATACCGAACTCTAGTTGGACTCAGTTCATGGTTATGGTCAAGGAAAACAGAAGTAACTCTTGCAACCCCATCATCGTATACTCTCGCATTGAGCTTAGCATTGCACTCTATCTTCATCGTCAAGATTGGATTCACCAACTTCTCGCGCTTACATCTCGACTTCCCACCGCGACCACATGAGAGTGTGACAAAATGCAACCTCCCCTGCTTGTCGTTCTTTGTCGACTTCTTGAACACCGGAAAACCTTCTTGATTGCCGTATGTTTTGTAGTACTCATACAATTCATCTATGGACTTGAATATCATTCCGGCAGAGGGAGGATCGACTGCATCCTTCACTTTCGGGGTGTCATCTAGCTTAACCATTCCTATGTTTATGCTCTCCTTTGGAGACGTAGGCTCTTCCATCTCATCTTCCATGTCCTGCAAGTATTTCAGGCACCAATTGGAAGAAGAACATGGGGGATCAAATGTTGCACTTCTGGGGAAACCCTAACTGGTAGGAAAGAACAAGCACAGCAAAACCCTAATTGCGAAACCACTCCACAGTTTACTCAAAAAAATTGGCATTTTTACCTTAACAGAAGTTGAAATTGATGTCAGGAACAAGGGGGGCGGGAGGAGGTGACGCCAGCGGCTTCTTGCAACGAGAGACGGAGGAGGGGCGCGTGATGCGGAGGGGGAAGAGCGCCGGAGCGGCGGGGAGCACGGAGGAACTTCCGATTAGTGATGGAGATGGAGGTAGATGAAGAGAATGGGAGGAGGAGGAGGACGGCAGGAGGGGAAGAAGAGACGGTGCGGGCGGAGGAAGGAAGACGAGGTTCGTGTCCTGTGTTGGATCTGAACTCGCGACTTAATCGCGGCGCAAGTCGTACGTGTGTCGTAAATCGTGGATTTGAGCCTTGAGGAGGATTACTATTTTGGAACGTCGCCTGACGAAATCATCCCATTGATGTACCTTCCGACGTGGCTGCCTCTGGGCCTCATATATCTTAGGGAACCACTGGGTATGCTTTTATGTAGAAACGTGATATCGGAGGGCACGAGCGACGCTCGTCGAGAAGGACGCGACTCGTGCTGGAACTCGCGCTCCGGTCATTTCGCATCGCCGAAAGGGCGAGGAGGAGATGGCGGAGAACGGCTGAAGGCGACCTCGAACTAAGGCGAGGATGGAGGGTTTGGTCTTGTTCGATGCAGTAAAGTGAAGAGATCTTCGTCGAATTTGTGGTTGAAGGTAACCCTAAGCTTTATTCTAGTTGAAAGTTCTCAAGTTCCTCCATTGCTCCCGAAGAATGATTGGTTTTCTTGATTCATGGCCTCATGCACATAAGTTGTTTGAGTTAATGCTGCATCGGGCATTTTTTTTTTTGTCGAATGCATTAGCAATTGTAGTAGTTATAGAATTCGATCAAAAACGCAATCCAATCGTAGTAGTTAAATTGATTCATGGCCTCAATTTTTTTGTTGTTGTATTTTTACCCTAGTATTTTTCTCTCTTTGCATGCACTAACATCGTACACAATGTCATTCGATCTCGATGTTGCTTGCATTATACAACCTTGATTCTGCATTACTCGTTCATGGCCTGCTCTTGCTCTGGAAACTTAGTTTACTTGTTGTAGTGTTCTGCTCCTGTGTGACCTGCTTGCACAATTGAATTCTTGTTCTTGGGTTTTTCATGCTTGAGACAGGGAATGGCAGTTACTCCCACCATCACCGGCCGCTGCGACATGTAGAAGTAGGGCAACTTTTCCATGTAACACCTTGTTACGCACAATGACCCCCCCCCCCCAGCCGTCGCCCAGTTTTTGCATTGCATGCTGCTGCCTGTTGAGGTCAAAGCGACAAGCTTCCCCGTCAGTGCTCAGTGAGTGCCAACCCACTGCAATGCCCAATTTTTCATACTAAGGTAGCTTGCGAGATGTAGAAATTGACCAGCCTTTGCTTTTTGATACTCTTTAACACTAGTGACCAAGGAGACAACAACCATCTCATGTCTAAACCCTTTGCATCTCCTAGTGCGCTTGACGGAGTTCTAGTATGAATCACTCTTGAACTTGTTACTCCTGTCTCCTACAAGTGTGGGCAAGCAACAAGCCCAAGTTGAGTGATGTTTGTTACACCGACTGGTTGTGTCAACACTTGCATGGTGAGTAATTCGCATGCCATGATTGAGATCACACGGTCAACTATTGTCAAGTCACTTGATTCTATGTGCTTGATCCCTATGAAATACAACTATGTTGAAAACATAGGTTCCACTGCCTCAGCAAGAAGAGGAAAAGTGAACCATGTACTTGAAGTAGAGGGTCTACTCACAGTGGTAATCAAAAGTGTTGTACTAATAGAGAATCATGTTTGAGTCTTAATACCTGTCATATAAATAAGCAGCTTCTCTATCTTCTATGATAAAGAAGTGTCTTCCATCAACTTCTTGAACTAAATTTTATGTAATGTTACTAAGGCTATATACTTCTTTTCTAAGACAATATATGTTGATGTTCAATGGAGTATTCCATCTGTCCATTTGGTGTCTGTAAAGATTGACAATTTGACAATTTGGTGTATGTTGATGCATGTATTTATAGACTTAACTTAAAATCTTTAAAGATAACTAATTATATCTAAATGGTTAATTTTATCTAAAATATAGACATAAGACTAGGTATGTCATCTACCAAGATATATCTTTTATTTTTATGTAACAGATATAACGATGTTTTATTTTGTATTTGAAATTGTTAAGTAAGGCCATATTCTGGTTCTTAAGATCTTGTGCAAGGAGATTACTTGGGCTGGTCTAAGCCTGTTATGACTAGGTGTGTGGGTACATGTCCAATTTTATTTTATTTTATTTTTTGAAAAAATAAACTCATTTAAGTTTTAACAGAATCTTACTAATATAGTTGTATTTTTTGGAAAATATTTAATAAATTCTTGTTTTAATATTTTAGAAACTTTTAATATATATTGTATCTCATGTGTTCTTAGTATTCTTTTTATTAATATATCCTTGATTTGTTGGCTATTGGTGGGCCAAGTTAGACCAAACAAAGCCGTCTCAGTCACAGCCTAGCTTACACACTACTCAATGACACCTCTAGTTTGTGAGTTGGAGAGATTTGAAATCACAAGCAGTCAATCAAGAGCAATGTGTGGATGCTCAATGGTAATCCATCATTGAGCTTAGGGTCCTCTTGAGGCGACTACGATGTATTTTCTAAAGGGTAGGAAATGCAAATAAAAAAAATCTTAGTTTAATTAAATATATTTTCATTTGGTTTGGGCTGAAAAAAACTATTCTCATTCAAAGCAGCTCAATTTTAATCTGAAATATGTGTATAATGAATAATTTTTTAAGATCTAAGTTTCTCTTCTTTTCTTTTTTTTCCTTTTTTTTCTGTATGTGCATTGGGTTTGTTCTCTCATTCAAACATAGCTGAAGATGTTCATTTCATTTGTCAATCTTTTTCAGCAAGCAAATAGTGTTCAAAATCTATAGGAGAACACACCTTCCTCATTTCTTCAATGCCTACTTAACTCCTTACTAAGCAGCTCAAGCTATTCATTCATTTATTTATTTTCCTTTTAAAATTGTAATAAATTCACCTAATATTTATTTTTTATACAACATTTGATTCATTTTCTCTGCTGACCATCCCACCGAAATTTGATAGGTGAAACATGTTTCGATAGGCTTTAGACAAACATCATGTCTTTGCTTACTTAGCGTGCAATTTGCAGGATCATTGTGTATTTGTGTTCCCGTGCTGTGCTAGTGAAGTTTGACGAGTGAAGTGCTCTTTAGACAAACATCATGTCTTTGCTAGTGAAGTTTGACGAGTGAAGTGCTATAGCCTTCACGGGTCCTCGACTACGCCTTTGAAGAGGTTCGCATAACCTACAAGCACAAAAAGGTTAAGCGTCAAGCACATATATATGTATCCAGTGGATTAGTGAGGCATAAAGAATGCCCTACCTTCATGACACATATCACACTTAATCCACGAGTCAAACTTGATAATTCGCATACGAGTCGACTTAACTTGACCCGTTTTCCACTCAGTTTATTTTAATTTTGTTTTTGTCATATGTAAGAAGTAAATTAGAGAAATAGAACACAATAAACTCATGTTCTTTTTTCGGTCATATGTGAACGATATGACTACTGATTTTTTTGTGATATGGATTCAGTTCATTAGGAAATATGAGAGCATTAGTTGGACCTGTCAGTGAGTAGCAAAAGTCATATCCAATTGTAGCTTTTCTTGATTATGTTTATCAGTGTGCAGAATTAGTGTTCTTCCCTCAGTAAATAGTAGTAGTTTATGATTAGTAAAACTCAATCTAAATGATACTTTGTTGTTCGTATGCGATTATTCTCACTTTCCACATTATATGTGAATTAGCCTCTTTAGCGAGTGAAAATAAGTCGAGTTTTTTGAGTTATTTATTCGTATTTTTGTCAAATATATCGGATGTGAAATTGTTCTAATGTATTTATTGCTCATTCAGTGATTCAACTTGTACTTGAGTTCCAAGAAACAAAGTTGATGCTGATGTGCAATGTGGAATTTAGTGTGCTAGGTTTGAAACTTTAGTATGTAGCTTATGAGCACAAACAGAATTAGATTGTGTTTTTCTATAAAGTGCAGCGACATCGACAATTCTATCACCTACGCGTGCATGTGCATTTAGAAGTGAGCATTTGGTTAAAATTAAATTAAATTATTTGAAATTGATCTAATCAATTTTTTTTATCAATTAGATCGATTGGATTTTATTATTAAAATTAAATTAATCAAATAAATATAAAATAAATTAATTTAATTAATAATCAAATTATTTTTTTAAAAAAAATAATTAATATTTAAATAATAATAAAAATTTAATTGATTTAATAAAATAAATTAAAATAATAATAATTTATTATTTAATAAAAATAGTTTAATTGATTAATTGATATTTAAAATTCAAAATTAATTTAATTGAAATAATCAATATTTTTTTAAAAAATATTTTTTTTTAATAAATTAAATTGAAAATTTAAACTAATTCGATTCGATCAATTCATTTGAAAGAGGGGATCAAATGATGAATCCTATCTAGTAAATCCTAACGTGCAAAGACTACAACTAAGTAGAGTACTCACTGGAGTTAGAGAACTCACTGGAGTTAGAGAAGGTAAATAGCAGTGGGGCACCATGTGCACTTTCATGTAATAATTATTATGATGATTAATATATGAGAAATTATTATAAAGTTTAGAGTTAAATTTTGATTATTAATTAAATTTTTATTTATTTATTGATTATTATTCAAGTTAATAATTATTCATAATTTATTTATTTTTTAAAAAACATAAGAGCAAGTATTTTGCTTTTTATTGTTATCCCGTGATAAGAAGGTAAACAAGAATAGTCAGTCTTTCCCTTCTTAATTCCTAATTCAACTCTTCCTCTTCCTTTTCTTGCTTCGTTTTCCTCGTATTCTTTCTCTCTATCTAGGGGTATAAACGAGTCAAGTTGTTCACGAACTATTCGGGTCTAGTTTCGAAAAAAATTTCGTTCGATTAAATTAACGAACCGAGCTCGAGCTTGATTTCGAGCTCGAAAACATTATCGAGCCAAGCTCGAGTTTAATAGTATTTGGTTCGTGAGCTCGCGAACGTGTTCATTAACAAGTTCGCGAACGTGTTCGTTAACAAACTCGCGAACGTGTTCGTTTAGAAGCTCGCGAACGTGTTCGTTAATAAGCTTGTGAACGTGTTCGTTTAGAGGCTCGCGAACGTGTTCATTTAGAAGCTCACGAATGTGTTCGTTAACAGACTCGTGAACATGTTCGTTAAGAGTCTTATTTATATATATATATATATATATATATATATATATATAATTATTGTAACTAATTATTTTAAACAAGCTTGAATTAAACTCGTTTAATTTTTAAACGATTTTTTTTCGAACCGAGCTCGAACTAAAATTGTTTAATTTTAAACGAGTTTTTTTGAGCAATTAAACGAGCTTAGTTTGAGCTCGGCTCGAACTAAGTTCGTTTAATTTGTAAATGAGCTTTTTTCTAGCTGAGCTCGAATCGTTCACGAGCTATTTAATTTCATTACGAGCCGAGCTCAAGCTTAAGAAATAAAGCTCGAATCGAGCTCGAGCCGAGCTCGAGCTCAGGAAAAACAAACCGAGTTCGGCTCTCCGAGAGGCCCGACTTTACTGCCACCGTGGCCGGACTCGCGAATAGTGTTCCAGTCATCGATTTCGCCTCGCTGGCGGCCGGAGGTGCGACGGAGGCCGTGCGGGCGGCGTGCCGGGACTGGGGCTTCTTCCAGTTGGTGAACCACCGCATCGGGAGCGCTGCGGCGGCACGGCGTGCGTGGCGCGACTTCTTCGCGCTGCCGATGGAGGAGAAGCAGCGGTACGCGAACTCGCCGGCGACGTTCGAGGGCTACGGCAGCCGCCTCGGCGTCGCCAAGGGCGCCCGCCTCGACTGGGGAGACTACTTCTTCCTCCACCTCTCCCCTCCCTCCGAACACGCCAAATGGCTCTCCTCGCCACCTCAATTGAGGTACGATCAATGCGATCGTCGAAGTTTAATTGAAAATAGAGGAATTTATTTATAATGCTTTATTGGAATTGAACGGAACGCAGGGAGAAGACAGAGGAGTACTGTGGGCCGGTGGGAAGGTGATTGAGCAGGTGAAGAGGGCGATATCGGCGGCGCTGAGGGTGGAGGAAGGGTTCATGGAGGCGGCGTTCGGGGCGGCGGGGGCGGCGGGGGCGGCGGGGGCGGCGGGGGCGGCGGTGAGAGTGAACTACTACCCCAAGTGCCCGCAGCCGAAGTTAATTCACCGTGCTGCTGCCGGACGAGCACGTCAAGGGGCTTCAGGTCCGCATGCCGGCGAGTGGATCACCGTCGACCCCGTCCCTGGCGGCCTCATCGAGTCATCGTCAACATCGGCGATCAAATCCAGGTCCACCTATTCATTTCGCCCAGTATTTTATTAGTTATTTAAAATCAGGTCAAAAATTTTAAAACATATTTTTATATATTAAATCTAATATATTTTCTTGCCCATTATTCATTTATTAAATTAAATGAAAACAACAATTTACTAAATCATGCATTTCATTTTTCGAGTAAGTTATTTTTAAAATTATCTAACTTATAGACTTATTTTCTAAAAGATCCCATCTTTTTTTTTTTCAAAATTATTATATATAAAATACTCTTTATTAATTTAATCAAGATTATTTAAATTTTATTAAAATTATTTTAAAACAATTATAACAATTAATGTAAATCTAGATCTTAAATATTATTATATTAAAATATTTTTTATTAATGGTGACAAAAAAAAGGTGAAACGTCCCGTCAATTTGTCTCAGGACCAACACGGAGGAGGTAAATCATGAGAACTATTCTAGTTAGCCTGAACAATGATCAGTATATGGGAGATGACAGAAACCTGACTATTAGCTAGGATTTGATTCTCATTTTATGATGACAACATCTCATATTTTAGTCATCAGTCTATCCCGTAGAAATTAAAATATTTTTTATTAATAGTATTAGAAGTAATAGTTATCGAGAATATTTAATTAATTAATGAATGATAAATTATTATAATTAAATGCTCTTATCTTTTAGTGAAATGATTTGTGACGATACCTTTATTTGATGAGTTTTTATAAAAGTGATGCTCATTTAACTATTCTTTAAATGTGAAATGTTTTTTTTAATTTTTATCAAATTAATTTGTGTTTTGATTATTTAAAAATTAAGATTGATTTATATAAATATTTGATAAGAATAAAAAAAATAAATAGAATTTGCATGGAACATGCAGGGGCTGACGAACGGTAAGTTCTAGAACGTGGACCATCGCGTGATCGTGAACGCCGTCGTCTACAGGCTCTCCATCGCCTATTTCCACAACCCGCAAGATGACCTACTAATCGTCTCCGCTAATGAGTTCGTGACACGTGCCAAGCCCGCCAAGTACAATCCAACGGAGTACAAGAACTACAAGATGCAGATTAGAATGCTGGCGACAAATTCGATTAAATATAATAATTTAAAATAATAAAATAATATATATAAATAGGAAAATAAAATTTATGAAAATTATTTAGAATTTATAGAGATTTTTTTAAATTTAATTAGAGTTAAATTGAAGAAGTTTATGATGATAAAAATAATAAACTTTTGAAAAGTCTGTTTCGAAATGTCAATTAAACGGGAGTTGATTAGTTTAATTAAAGTTAAGGTTGTATTTAGTTAACCTAAAATGAAATATTAAATCCTAAGTTGATTTGATCAAAATACTAAGGCTGAATTAATTAAAACTTAAGTTGAGTTATTTAAACCTAAGTTTTAATTTATAAATAAAAAAAATTATTTCCTTTTCATTTTTTTCCCTTTGCGAGTTTTTCTCCATCTATCCCTTCTCCGCCCGATTCCCCTGTCGCCGACCGAGTCTTCCTTCTCCAATCGAGTCGCCGCCTCTGCGTGCCGATCATCGCCGGCCAGGCCTCAAACGAAGACCTCAATGCCCTCTCCTCCTCCCCGATAACGAGGATCGCCGTCTTTGCTTGTCGAGTCGCCGCCTCTGCTCACCGAGCGCCACCGCTGCTAGGCCATAGCTGCGGCCATCGCCGCAGCCCTAGCTCCCCGGTCAAGCCGTCGTGCCGCCCTCTGCTCTAGCCGTCGTCGGTCAGATGACGCTACTGCCAAGCCACCTCTCTGTCGCCAGCCACCCGCTGCCGACGATGCTTCAGATCCGGCTAACAGGGGGCTAGAGCTACTGATACGATTAGTGATAGCTAACTTCAGACATCTAGTGCTATGCATCCTCTGCCACATATTAGCTCCAGGCTACTTTGATTCGATTTAGGAGCTGTAACCGGGGATTGTCCATTGTCGTCAACTCACCACCGATGGAGGTAAGTCGTTCTTAGCAACGATCTATAGGTTTAACATTGGATATACGACTTGGTTGATTGATTTTATTGTTGCCGTGTTGGTTAAATGTTCGTTTTCGACAGAAACTTGGTGTGGATTTGCTCTTGCGGTTTCAGCCCAGCTCCGGCCACCCAAATGCCATTGATCAGCTACCAACAAAGAAGAATGTTTTGGTCCTAGCTCTAATCACACCCATTCACCTCTGATCCGGCTATCACAACTCAATTAGGTAAGGATTTTTGTTTATTTACAATTTCTTGGAGTTTCTGTTGCT